>JASDQU010208303.1:13826-25889 GCA_032191745.1 Picea mariana | reverse complement strand
TGCCAGAAAACCACCAACTCGGACCTCCCCTCCCCTCGTTAAAGGAATAATGCCGGGGGGGGGAGAGGGAGTCTGATATTGGATGTGGACCATATATAAGAGACATAAAGTGGGTCATGCTAAGACCCCTTTCTTGATTTTTTTACCAAGGGGTTATTTCCTAAGGGAAAAACACCCTTCTATCATAAATATGTGCTAACACTTGTAATAGATGATGAAACATCACAAGATAACTTCCAAAAAGAAGAATTGATGGAAGAAATGAATCTTCAGAAGAATGACTAGCAAGATCACTTTTACAAGAAAGAAGAGTCTTTTCAAGAGATATTTTATGAATCAAGAACCTTGGAAGTGGTTGTACATAAGGAAAATGATGAATTATTATTATGTTGAAAACTTCTCATCCAATCAAATACAATAGTATTCTTGAGTAGCCAAGAATTGATTTTATTTAATTATGGTTCCATAGCATTGTTGGCCAAACAACGCAATTAAATCTTTACCATACTTGGTATATGTTTTCTCTAGTACATATTGAGAGTGCCCGTGACTCACTGGTACAAGTCCCAACATATCTCAAAATTTTGGAGTTTATTCCATAAATCAGATCGATGCTTGAATGGATCCATTGGAAATGTTCCTACACCTAAGGTGCCCCTTTCTTTCAAGTAAGTTAGGGTAGGTAGATCATGTATGTACATATTTTGTTTCTTCAATTAAGTTTTTCACAATAAGGCAATCTTTATATTGAAGTTTGAAGATAACTCCATGAAAGATGAAGAATTACAAGAGTTCATTTTGAATATGAATCCATAGCCCAATGAAGAAGGATGTTGGTCTTGAGATTGTAGTGTTCTCAAGAACCCACAGGGGGTCACTACCCCGCAGTTGGAGCCAGTTGTTGACCAAAATTTGGTCATCTATATTTTCCAGCTCTTGGATTAATAAAAAAAAACGATATTGGAAGATGAATATTTTTGAACTATTATATGTTTATTGCATATCTCTTGGTATCAGTTTCTCCATGCATTTGATGGAATAAAAATTCGAGTCTCCATGACCAAGATACACAGACTTTTGTCCAGAAGTCCAATGGAGGTATTACAATATTTAATATGAAAAACGTTCTAAGTGACATGTTCTCTCCTCCCCTTTCCCTTCACCTCCACTCATTCTCTCATTTTATACTTAGTCATTTTTCCCATTGTCTCATTACTTTCATATTCCCCTTACCATTTTTCATTATTCCTTTCCATGTTTACATTCATTTCCCTTTTCCTTTATTTTCCCATTTCTTTTTATTTTCCTTTCCATTTTCATTATCCCATTTTTCCATTTCTTTCCTTTTCCCTTTTTTCTTTTCCCAAATTTCATGTAATTCCTTTTATTTACCATATATTTCTTTTAATTTTTCATATTTTCCAAATTTCACGTGATCCATTATATACTTTCCATACTTAGTCTTATTTACTATGGTGAGGTTTGGTGATATTTATTTCATATGTTATATGCAAGTCCATCCGACCAATTCTCAAGACTTAGAATATTTTACAACTTCTTTAGCTACTATTTACCTATCCTAATTTATATGAAGAAAATATTCAATTGACACATGACACTTTACTAATAAATGAGATATATCCACATGGAAATTAAATAGATGGTGCCACATGGAGACTAATTAATGAAGAAACGTGGCAGCATAGAATAAGTGGCACATGGCGTGATTTTATTGGATGACATATGGAAGATTCTTATTGGAATATTGTTGGCATATCGAGTGATGACACGTGGAAATATATGGTTGGGTGACTCATCATTGATGACTGGGAATATTGGTGGTTGACTAGGCATCGAAAAATTATTATTATATTCAACAATTTTCAAAGGGTCGAATCCTCCAAGCTCCATAATCTCCTCTCTTATTTATTTCTTATCAAGTGTATGTTACAATTAACATTGCATACCACTAAGAATATTTTATTCTCATACATGTGGGATAATAATAATGAATAAAAGTTGAAATTCAACCAAGGACATCAATTAAATCAAGGGCCCACATTTACCCATCAAACTTGATCGACGGTGGCTGAATCATGACCTTGCAAAGGCTATATCTTGAGCTCCCGAACTCCATTTGCAGAAAAATTTATACCGTTGTAAATATATATTTATGTAGAAGATGATGGGACATGTATTGAGAGATGAAAGTTGCCAAAATTATCTGAAAAATTAAAATATCACTTAGTAACATTTTTATGCCTAGTTGATAAATCTGCTCAAGACCTTGACTTCACAAGGTCATATCTGGAGATCCGAGACTCGGATTTGGAAAAAAATTATATTGTTAGAAATATAAGATTATGGAGATCAGATATAAATTATTTTAAATGGTTGAATGGTTATATATCCTATCAAAAAATGGAATTTACAATCATCCTCTTTTACAAATAAATTAATTAAAATTTTGAAATAAAAGTTTATTTAAAAAACTTTTATAAAAAAAGGAAAAAGACCCATTTGGAATATGATTATATTAATGATGTGAGTTAATTAATGAGGAATTAATAAGGAATTAATTAAACAAAATATTTCAATAAAAACCTTGTACGGGAATTTGAAGAGAGGAAGAAAACCCTAACTACTCATGTAGTTAGAAGATCTCTTCTTAAAAAGAGAAGAAATGTTAAATTCATCAAAAGATCCAATAATCATAATTTCCAGAGGGGCAGGGAAGAACATCAGAGCAAGAATAAGGCAAATCCATGAATGTAAAACCAAGCTTCTAATCAAAGGAAATAAACCTCCATCTTCTCCACTCCTTTTCTTCTTCTACACCATTTCTCATAGATTTATGCTTGAATCTCTGAGTTGGGAACAAGGATGAATTATTGAGTGTTCTTATTGTATTCTTATAAAAAATTTCTTGTATTATCATGGAGTATTTATAGCCATATACATGACTGTCAAAAATTTTGCAGTGATGAACATGTTTCATGAATAAACTCCACAAAGAATTGCTCCAGGGTTGATCTTGACTGTATCTTGTAACTTTGAGTTTTAAGTATGAGATATTTGAGGTTGAACTATCAAATTCTCTTTTGATATTGATAGCTGAACTCTTTTAAAATTATTTGAGATGATCAAATCATTCTCTCTTATTTCTTGTGAAGAAGATATGGATGCATTTATATATGATTAAGAAGATTGTGTGTGATGTTGATCACAATTTAATTATGATGTTGAAGCCCTCCTTCAATCTTTTCTTATTGTAAAAAGACTTTTGTTGCACATAAAGATTGTATTTAGGTTATTTAAGAACCATTTTATTTCATAATCGCAAGCAATAAATATTTAGGGTTTGATGCCTAGCACTCTCCTAATCGAAGATATCACGGATATTTCTTTATCCCAAGAGAAGTACCACCTCTATAAAAATGAAGGGGGACTAATGTCCTCGTGAGGTTTTCGTTTCGGTCCTCATGGATTCAAGTGTCAACAAGATGTTACTTTGAATTTGACATTGAAATTAATATTAAGATGCACTTCCATGTTCCTTCAACAAAGGTGATGCAAAAATTGGTGCACAATTATGTTATCGTTATGCAACATAATATTCCTCCAAAGGTGTTGTGTGAGGCATCATAATTACTAGATAGTGAAAAAAAAAGAATCGGCGAGTGATAATAATTTCCACATCAGGGTCTTATATTGTAATTGTGAAAGTATTATAAAATTAGTGGTTCGATATATTAAAGTTCAAGAATTTAAAGGATAAAAGAATAAAATGATGAAATTTATAGAATATTAATAATAGAAGTGGTCATTTTAAAGGATCAAATTGAAGTTGGTTGGATAACTTCAACACTTAATTCCCAATTTTTTAATGAATCGTGATTGTTATGGTTGAAGATATAATATTTTTTTATAAAATATATGTAAATATTTACATCGTAAAACAAAAAAAATATATTGCTAGAACATGTTATGATAAATTTGGTGTGGATATTTGTATAGGTGGAGTGGATTAAGGAGAAAGTATTATCTTCGGTGAATTTAATAAACATTTCACATATATATCGTTCTTGTGTAGATTAATCTATATTTACAACATATGTAAGGATTATACAATCACACATTTACATGGAACTCTAGTAGAAAAATATTCTTTTGTGATTCACCTTTAATTGAATGCCTTTGATACCTTCATGATTTTCTCATTAGGAGTTCATATCAATCCCTACCTTTGCAAAAACCAATGGTGTCTAAATCTGTGTTTCCTACCCTTGCAAAACATTGTAGCATGTGGTTTTTCCACTTCCCTATGATGTTATTTTAAACATCTTCCTCTTATGCATTTGTTTTCTTCTGTAGAGTAGTCCCACTTATTTTATTAGGTAATTTAGATGAAATCCTTTTTTCACCATGGATAGCCTCAATTCATGTGGGATGATGGTCCCTACACATTTCCTAGTGTTTTTGTGGAGATAATTCACTTGATTATTTGGATTCATAATTCCCTTGATAGTTTCCCTATGATTTTTCACATTAGGTTCTACAAAACATACTCTTGTTAAATTGATGTAGAAATCCATCAAGGCATTGAAGTGAGGTGAGTGGAGGAAAAAGGTCCCATCTCCTTTATTTTAACAATACAGGTGTCTTAGTGTTTATGGTGGGGTGGACTAGGGGGGCATAAGGAAGGTTAATGAGGTGGATTAATGGGGCATGACAAAGTGGGAGGAGTAAAAGAAAGGGGAGTAGGAGGATAAATAAATATTACAAAGGAGGGGGTCATAGAAAATGTAATCCAAATATTTTTTTCCTACTCTATGATTAAGAGTTCTCTACTTATTCTCTGATAACAAATATCAATATTTCTATTGACACTAATTTCATGCAAATAAATGTAGTATAACACAACGTTATTGACTACCCATATATGAAAAAAATGTCCACCAAAATCATTGATTTAATAAATATAACATTGTTGGATAAACTCTTAATTTTTTTGTCCTTTTTCTATTTTCCATAGTGACATTGTTTTTTTTTAAATTTGTTGTTAAATTTGTCAAAATTATAAATTATTATTGTATAGTCATATTTACCAAGTATGAAAAACCTTTGATACAACTAGAATATGCAATGTTGGGATATCATACTAACTAAGAAAAATATAAATTCCTTCTTTAATTTTCAATCCATTTATATAAAAGAACACTATCTCCTAAAACTTGGACATTGTACTACTCTATCGACATTCTCCTCTCATCTATGTATTTATAATTCACCTACCATTATTCCATGGATTTTATGCTCCCCTCTTATGTCATTATCATATAATTCTATTTTTTTCTCTATTCAACTCGATCAATATCTGTATAATCTCTTCTCTATCTTCATTTTTCTTATTTGTCTCATCATCCAAGTAATTGCACATGTTTCCTATTCTTTCATCTCATAATCCAAGTGCCACAATGTTTACACCCGAGTAGACTAAGGGGACTTAAGGAAGGAAAAGGAGTACCTATTTGTACTCTATGTCCTCTTACATATGCATATGGTTACTTGGATTCCTAGTTCAATATTCTCAAAGAGGGTCTATTGGTACCTTATAGAGAATCCTTCCAAAAGCATAGAAGTAATTATTAACTTCACCAGGTAAAATATTAAATGTTATATCCATGTATAGATGTTTATTAGATACATTGGCATGATAGAAAGCGTCACATACCTAGTCATCCATCACATTTAGAAGATGGGTTATATTTTTTTCTATTTTTATTAACTCATATTCCTATAGATTCCTCATTCAATTTCCTTTCAAAATGTGTGTTTGTTATTTTAGTCGTAGACCACATATAGCACCCCTTTTAAGCCTTCTCTTAAAAAACACCACATTATGTTATTTTTAAACATTTCCCTCAAGCTCCTTATCCAAAATTGAATTGATTTCAAAAGTGTCTCCTTTTGTTTTCAAATACAAGGCCATCAGCCCCCTTTGAACATCTCTCCATGGCCCACTTTAAAGTATATTCCCATAGTTCCATTTAAAGTATAATTCAAATGATAGGTCCATCGGGATACTTTGAAAGAAGTCTCATTAGGCCCTTTCAATATTAGGGATCACTAGGCCCCTTTGAAAGTTTACTTATCAAATCATCTTTGAAAATTGGCCATAGGGCCCTTTATAAAGTTCAACCATTGGACCCTTTTGAAATTTCAGTTGTTGGGCCACTTTGAAAGAAGGCCATTTGGTTTATTTAAAAGAAGGACATTCGTCCTATTTCAAATAATTCCCATTGGGTTTCTTTCAAAATTAACACCCTTAGCCTTAAAACAAATGGATATAAATCTAATTCAAAAATATAACTTGAACTTCAAAATAAACTGGCCATCAACGTATTCTAAAATACATCCCGACTTCAAAATAAATGGTTTGACATGTGTGACTATTGGTCCATTAAAAAGTGGACTTTTGCAAAATGAATGGGAAAGGACTCGGTTTGAATATGGAATGGATTCAATGATTTCAAAATAGTACACATTGAATTTGGTTCAATATTCAGTCTTCGACCCTACCCTCATGAACCAATTTTCAAACTACCAAAGCCAACAATAACCCGATTCACTTAGAAACTTTTCAGGGGCATGACCTAGGTTTGAAATAGTCAACATGGATTCAAACCCAACTTTACCAAAATCCATTTGAATTCACAAATGCATACAACTAAGTAATTCAACAAACTAAGAATGAAAACACTACAATTAAACTGATAATTCCACTTCAAAACTCATTCATAAACAAAATGAAAGCGTAGATTACAAAATTATAAATAGATATTTAAAAGAAAATATGGATACTTATATTTTCACCAACATGCTCCAATAAATTGGATGCCTATGAGAAATTTTCCACCCAAATGTAGGCATCCACTATAGATTACATGCCTAAGATAGGATATAATACCACCAGGATGAACAAAACTAGTTAGAGACTCATAGATCACTCACCCAATCCAATTGATCTTAGGATCATCCAAATATTTCATAATTAAACATTATAGGTAACCATGTGGCCTTTAAGTTGTCATATCATTCACATCCACTACCCACAAAGAATAAGGAAGACATATCCCTTCTCTACTAAATATATCCATAGGAGTATTCTCCCATCTAGTGTCTTCATCGTAGGCGAGAAGATCTAATCTCATTGTTTACCTTCTGGAATAACTTGTCATATTAATCCTTGTCTCAAAGGCACCCAATGAGAAACACTTAGTATGGAAAAGGTATATTTCATAAACAAACTAACCTCTATTCTCATATATAGCCACACGACTCTCTTATTGGGTCCATGAATTACTCTCCCATAGCTAGATTTGGTCATTTGTAGGTTAATATGTAAATCAAAATTATCATGAAAATGTAATTTTTTTAGAAATTCAATGATGTTGGAACAAAACAATAATAAGTCTGAAGGAGTTTGTTTGAATTAAAATGTAATAGTGTTAACAGGAATGGAGGAGGCTCAAATTTCCATGAGGATGGGGTGTCTTGTATCTCTCCATGATGATTGTACCAACCCCAATGCTCTCATGGATATGTAAGGTAGAATTCCTCACTCAACCACCACATTCATTCAATGATTTGCTACTAAGTCAAATACCATGGTTGATATTTAAATAAATAACATGATAAAAAGGTAGGAGTTCTTAGAAAACATAGGATTAATTATCCCCCCTTGGGCCTTGTTTACTCTTCCACTTTAATGGACTAATAACCCCTCCTTTTATCTTCACATCCATCTTAGATCATGATATTATTTTTTTAAATAATATATACATATCTTGAGAATATAGTGGAATCTCTACCACATGGTAAAAAAAAAAAAGTAGCTACAAATATTACATCCCTATCCACTCATTAGTTGGGCCTTGGCCTTGAGCTCTATACTAGGAATTTGTACACGATATTCATGTCTTTTACACATGGGGTCATTTTATTTAATCTTATATGGATTGACTCCTATCAATATAAACACTTAGTTACAATTTATACTTAATTCAATCTAATACATCCAAAGGTCAAAACTAAGATATTACAACAAGCCATGAATATGTTTATTAGTGTGTTTTCTTTATCATGGAAGGTTATAAATATCATTGTTCCTAAGTTAATTGGGAGAAAACAACATTTCTCATGAACATTTCCTTTTTCTATGTATCTAATGATGAATTCATGAAATTCTYTTGGAATTGATATCCAATAACGATCCCAAAAATCTTAATGAAACAATTATTCTAGGTATTGTGATCACCGAAAAATTTATCACAGCAATATAGGTGATGGCCAAAKAAATTACCAGTGCAACACACTAAAAACAATACYTGCAAAATTAATAAGATTCATTCAAAAATTCACAAAACTATGCATATGGTTCCTTAAATTTCTTTGTGGTCTCCCAAAGTCCTTTTTGCACACATCTACATGGTCTAACACTGCCAAATTCATGCAAATTGCAAAGTTTTCATGATTGTCCTCAAAGAAACTCATGCAGATGAAAAATTGTTGCACTTATGATTCTGGTCAGGGGCTCACCCACTTCCAACTTAGGTGTACCATGACAATATGCCCAATTCAGGTTGAAATCTAGTCTTGGGGTCATTTAAGGACTAGGAGGTACCTACATGAGGGCCCATATTCTCACTACAAACTAGTTTTGTAAAATCTTTTATGAGTCCTATAAATACAAATTATATTAATGTATGTAAAAAAGAAAGAGTTTATATGTATTGTTATGCTATTGGAATTTCTCCTTGAGAATCCATCTTTCTCATAGAAGCTTTCCATTATCCATAGTGAGATCCATTCTTCTCACCTCTTGAGAAGTTTGGTAGGTAATTCTTCACCAATATCATTTCATTGTAAGAAGAGAAGGAGCTCTATATTAGGGACCTCAAGGGACATCCCAAGGAGGAAGAGGGGACTCTTAAGTCCCTATATTTCTCCAAGGTGTTATCACTCAAAATCCTATATGTTGGTAACAATTTCTTGTTCTTGTTTTTAGTTTTAGTTTATCTCAAGCATGCTTAGTGTTGTTACATTTTATTTTATTTCTTTGTTTACTTCATGGTTGTCCCACTAACCAACTAATTTTTTGAGTGCACTACTTTATTGTCTTGACAAGGTGGCTAAGTGATTTTGTTTTCCACTCAAGTGGTAAACAAACACAATAGTTTGGCGAGTCCACCGGGGCATAAATCATAATTAATTTCTTCCCATTTAAACCTTTAGAGAAATTATTTTCATTAATTTGTGTATGCGAGTGTCAAAACTAGCCAACCCCAACTTCCAAACTCAACAATTATGCCTCTAGTTAGGAGAAATCAATTTGAACTTTCCTTCCCACCACGACCCATGTGTATGCGGGCGTCAAAAGAATAGACATGCAGACCTGTGCAATATGCACAGTTTCTCTTGTTCTTTGTCACAAATCCTACAAAATATGTGCACTCTACATGTTGTGCGTGAATGATAGTTCCATATCCCATGCAAAAAACCTTATTCTCATTGTTTTCAAATATTTCTAAGTTTCTCTCATCAAATAGCTTTATATTTACAATTCTGACACTTTGTAAAGAAACAAAATCACTGCTAGAGTTATTTATTACAAGCATAATTAGATAACTTAGGCACTAAAAGGACTAAAAAGAACCACAACTCTTTCCTTTTTTTTTCCACATGGATGACCAATTTGAGCATTTGAATTCTCAATTAATTTTTTGCTTTAATAACCATTAATCGCTCGAGACTAGAAACCAATTTTGACACCCTTAAGTATTCTCTTCCCCTCACACTCTTGAGTGATCTTGGGAAATCATAAAAGGGTGGCTAAAGAAGTTCAATCTCCCTCAAGAAAATCAACATTCAGGAGAGGATAAATCCCCTTGGGGTAGCTCTTAGTTTTCTTTGAAATAAACAAAACTAATATTAAAGTTGTAAAGGGCCCATAAATGCCTACATGATTTCAAATTAGGATTGTTTCAAAGTTTTCATAAAGAAATCAAACAACCTAGGAAGTTAAAAGAATCGGTAAGGACCCAATGTTCACATGATTTGCAATCTAGGAGAAGTTTCAATTTTCTTAGATTAGACAACAGCTTAGGGAATTAAAGGATCAAATAAGGACCCATATGTCCACATTGCTAGTGATCTAGGGATTTTGAATTACATAAGGATTGTCTAAACACATTTTGTAAGATAAATTAATCAATATTTGTAAAGGGCCACATGATATCCACATCTTAAAATATTGCACTATAACTCATTAAAAATATTTTTGACACCATTTCACGTCTAGAACAGAGGAGCAATTTAACACACATGAAAATTCTCATTGGACACTTGAAGTCGAAGTATTCTCTTCCATGTACCCACAAGCAATGTAGGAGGATCATAACGACTCAAAACACCTTTGGAAATTTTCTCAAAATACATCATTTTAATCAGGAAGATTGTTTTATTACCCCAATATTATAGCCTATTTCATCGTAAAATTAATATTTAAAAAATCATTTAAATATCCAAAGGAGGGGAAAAAAATAATTTTTTAGTCTAAGTTAATATCTTGGGGGTAGGCATCCAAACAACCCCCCGTTATCATTTTCACATTGAACCATAGAAGTTGATGAAATAGGAGACCAAAAATCCTCTAATTCAAGTGTTCCTACACCATAAGGTAGGGTGATATCTGTGAAGGGTTGAAGACTGAGGTTTGGTTATTCTATGTGTACCTCCTTGAGTCACCAAACTCTTGAGATATTACCCAGCCCGTGATCCATTTATTAGGCCAAAAATCTAAATGTTGCACTTGACGAAGGTAACTTGGTGGCCAAAAATAGGTCTTTCTACCCAGGTGGTGATTGTGGGTTGCAATCACACCTTAGTCATATTTTGAACAACTATTGGTAAATATTGCCAAAACTTTCAAGATATGCCCCCTTTACCCCTCATTATAATTGACTATTCACACATTCACTAGTTTCTCTTCCAGTGGATTCATGCTCCGTTGTTGAGTGATTTTGGAAGTCCTAGTGTTATTTTGAGAGGAAGAAAATTAATTATTTAGGACATGTGCATTTTCTTTTACTCTCCCACATGGATAAAAATTACCTATCCTACATTGTTTCTTTTTTGTTTTTTTAATATATGATATTCTTTGTTTATTACATGCAACTATGAGTGATATTGTTACGATAGGCCAAATATAAAAGAACTTTCTCATTTATTTATCTCATCACAATTAACACACACTTCTAGATAGTATAGAATCATAGGGGAACCATAGAATCCCTATCATTATAGAATTCTACTAAACCTCCCTCCAATATTTGGAGGTATCCCTAATTTGTTTGACACATCGAATCAACCCTTTCATACACATGTGACTGAAAAAAATTTAGGATCCAACTTTCTAGGTTCTACCTTGCTTGGCACCAACATCCCAAACAACCCATGTACTAGTGTTCTTTCACAAGGAGGAGGAGCTCAACCTTCCTCTCAAGGAACTAGTTCTCAACCTTCATCACAAGGAACTTGTAGTAACCTAAATTATTTAATTCCAAAATTCCGTACAATTAAACCTGTAATTCCTTTGAATTTACATAAATAACTCATTCACTAGCATATAATAAAAATATTCAGCAGAGATTAAAATTTATCTACATCATGAAAATAACTCAACAATTCATAAATAAAAGTACCTTCTTCTGATGCTAAATCCCGTTGCTCCGTTGGTCCAATGATGAAGTTGAAACTGTGTCAAACACTGCCCAAAACCGAGTATTCCTCCCTCCCATCTAGGAGCATCCTTTCCGGCTCCCTAGCTCCAGGATACCATAAGGATATCCTAGCCCTTGTGCCCAAAATTCCTAGCAAACCGGTGCCCCCTGCTTCTGATTCACAAAAAACCCCAGAAGACAAACTCCTCACACCTACAATCTCCATAGAAAATCTCCCACATAAATATTTCCTCCTCTCCAAATGCTTCCTCCTTCCACC
>JASDQU010208303.1:0-13806 GCA_032191745.1 Picea mariana | reverse complement strand
AATTTCCAGAGGGGCAGGGAAGAACATCAGAGCAAGAATAAGGCAAATCCATGAATGTAAAACCAAGCTTCTAATCAAAGGAAATAAACCTCCATCTTCTCCACTCCTTTTCTTCTTCTACACCATTTCTCATAGATTTATGCTTGAATCTCTGAGTTGGGAACAAGGATGAATTCTTGAGTGTTCTTATTGTATTCTTATAAAAAAAATTCTTGTATTATCATGGAGTATTTATAGCCATATACATGACTATCAAAACTTTTGCAGTGATGAACATGTTTCATGAATAAACTCCACAAAGAAATGCTCCGGGGTTGATCTTGACTGTATCTTGTAACTTTGAGTTTTAAGTATGAGATATTTGAAGTTGACCTATCAAATTCTCTTTTGATATTGAATATAGCAGAACTCTTTTAAAATTATTTGAGATGATCAAATCATTCTCTCTTATTTCTTGTGAAGAAGATATGGATGCATTTATATATGATTAAGAAGATTGTGTGTGATGTTGATCACAATTTAATTCTGATGGTGAAGCCCTCCTTCAATCTTTTCTTATTGTAAAAAAACTTTTGTTGCACATAAAGATTGTATTTAGGTTATTGAAGAACCATTTTATTTCATAATCGCAAGCAATAAATATTTAGGGTTTGATGCCTAGCACTCTCCTAATCAAAGATATCACAGATATTTCTTTATCCCAAGAGAAGTACCACCTCTATAATAATGAAGGGGGACTAATGTCCCCGTGAGGTTTTTGTTTCAATCCTCATGGATTCAAGTGTCAACAAGATGTTACTTTGAATTTGACATTGAAATTAATATTAAGATGCACTTCCATGTTCCTTCAACAAAGGTGATGCAAAAATTGGTGCACAATTATGTTATCGTTATGAAACATAATATTCCTCCAAAGGTGTTGTGTGAGGCATCATAATTACTAGATAGTGAAAAATAAAGAATCGGCGAATGATAATAATTTCCACATTAGTGTCTTATATTGTAATTGTGAAAGTATTATAAAATTAGTGGTTCAATATATTAAAGTTCAAGAATTTAAAGGATAAAAGAATAAAATGATGAAATTTATAGAATATTAATAACAGAAGTGGTCATTTTAAAGGATGAAATTGAAGTTGGTTGGATAACTTCAACACTTAATTCCCAATTTTTTAATGAATCGTGATTGTTATGGTTGAAGATATAATATTTTTTTATAAAATATATGTAAATATTTACATCGTAAAACAAAAAATATATATTGCTAGAACATGTTATGATAAATTTGGTGTGGATATTTGTATAGGTGGAGTGGATTAAGGAGAAAGTATTATCTTCGGTGAATTTAATAAACATTTTGCATATATATCATTCTTGTGTAGATTATTCTATATTTACAACATATGTATGGATTATACAATCACACATTTACATGGAACTCTAGTAGCATAATATTCTTTTGTGATTCACCTTTAATTGAATGCCTTTGATACCTTCATGATTTTCTCATTAGGAGTTCATATCAATCCCTACCTTTGCAAAAACCAATGGTGTCTAAATCTGTGTTTCCTACCCTTGCAAAACATTGTAGCATGTGGTTTTGCCACTTCCCTATGATGTTATTTTAAACATCTTCCTCTTATGCATTTTTTTTCTTCTGTAGAGTAGTCCCACTTATTTTATTAGGTAATTTAGATGAAATCCTTTTTTCACCATGGATAGCCTCAATTCATGTGGGATGATGGTCCCTACACATTTCCTAGTGTTTTTGTGGAGATAATTCACTTGATTATTTGGATCCATAATTCCGTTGATAGTTTCCCTATGATTTTTCACATTAGGTTCTACAAAACGTACTCTTGTTAAATTGATGTAGCAATCCATCAAGGCATTGATGTGAGGTGAATGGAGGAAAAAGGTCCCATCTCCTTTATTTTCACAATACCGGTGTCTTAGTGTTTATGGTGGGGTGGACTAGGGGGGCATAAGGAAGGTTAATGAGGTGGATTAATGGGGCATGACAAAGTGGGAGGAGTAAAAGAAAGGGGAGTAGGAGGATAAAGAAATATTACAAAGGAGGGGGTCATAGAAAATGTAATCCAAATATGTGTTTCCTACTCTATGATTAAGAGTTCTCTACTTATTCTCTGATAACAAATATCAATATTTCTATTGACACTTATTTCATGCAAATAAATTTAGTATAACACAACGTTATTGACTACCCATATATGAAAAAAATGTCCACCAAAATCATTGATTTAATAAATATAACACTGTTGGATAAACTCTTAATTTTTTTGTCCTTTTTCTATTTTCCATAGTGACACTGTTTTTTTTTTAATTTGTTGTTAAATTTGTCAAAATTATAAATTATTATTGTATAGTCATATTTACCAAGTATGAAAAACCTTTGATACAACTAGAATATGCAATGTTGGGATATCATACTAACTAAGAAAAATATAAATTCCTTCTTTAATTTTCAATCCATTTATATAAAAGAACACTATCTCCTAAAACTTGGACATTGTACTACTCTATCGACATTCTCCTCTCATCTATGTATTTATAATTCACCTACCATTATTCCATGGATTGTATGCTCCCCTCTTATGTCATTATCATATCATTCTATATTTTTCTGTATTCAACTCGATCAATATCTGTATAATCTCTTCTCTATCTTTATTTTTCTTATTTGTCTCATCATCCAAGTAATTGCACATGTTTCCTATTCTTTCATCTCATAATCCAAGTGCCACAATGTTTACACCCGAGTAGACTAAGGGGACTTAAGGAAGGAAAAGGAGTACCTCTTAGTACTCTATGTCCTCTTACATATGCATATGGTTACTTGGATTCCTAGTTCAATATTCTCAAAGAGGGTCTATTGCTACCTTATAGAGAATCCTTCCAAAAGCATAGAAGTAATTATTAGCTTCACCAGGTAAAATATTAAATGTTATATCCATGTATACATGTTTATTAGATACATTGGCATGATAGAAAGTGTCACATACCTAGTCATCCATCACATTTAGGAGATGGGTTATATTTTTTTCTATTTTTATTAACTCATATTCCTATAGATTCCTCATTCAATTTCCTTTCAAAATGTGTGTTTGTTATTTTATTCGTAGACCACATATAGCACCCCTTTTAAGCCTTCTTTTAAGAAACACCACATTATGTTATTTTTAAACATTTCCCTCAAGCTCCTTATCCAAAATTGAATTGATTTCAAAAGTGTCTCCTTTTGTTTTCAAATACAAGGCCATCATACCCCCTTTGAACATCTCTCCATGGCCCACTTTAAAGTATATTCCCACAGTTCCATTTGAAACATTCCCATTGTATAATTCAAATGATAGGTCTATCGGGATACTTTGAAAGAAGTCTCATTAGGCCCTTTCAAAATAGGGATCACTAGGCCCCTTTGAAAGTTTAGTTATCAAATCATGTTTGAAAATTGGCCTTAGGGCCCTTTATAAAGTTCAACCATTGGACCCTTTTGAAATTTCAGTTGTCGGGCCACTTTGAAAGAAGGCCATTTGGTTTATTTAAAAGAAGGACATTCATCCTATTTCAAATAATTCCCATTGGGTTTCTTTCAAAATTAACACCCTTAGCCTTAAAACAAATGGATATAAATCTAATTCAAAAATATAGCTTGAACTTCAAAATAAACTGGCCATCAACGTATTCTAAAATACATCCCGACTTCAAAATAAATGGTTTGACATGTGTGACTATTGGTCCATTAAAAAGTGGAATTTTGCAAAATGAATGGGAAAGGACTCGGTTTGAATATGGAATGGATTCAATGATTTCAAAATAGTACACATTGCATTTGGTTTAATATTCAGTCTTCGACCCTACCCTCATGAACCAATTTTCAAACTACCAAAGCCAACAATAACCCGATTCACTTTGAAACTTTTCAGGGGCATGACCTAGGTTTGAAATAGTCAACATGGATTCAAACCCAACTTTCCCAAAATCCATTTGAATTCACAAATGCATACAACTAAGTAATTCAACAAACTAAGAATGAAAACACTACAATTAAATGATAATTCCACTTCAAAACTCATTCATAAACAAAATGAAAGCGTAGATTACAAAATTATAAATAGATATTTAAAATAAAATATGGATACTTATATTTTCACCAACATGCTCCAATAAATTGGATGCCTATGCCTATGAGAAATTTTCCACCCAAATGTAGGCATCCACTATAGATTACATGCCTAAGATAGGATATAATACCACCAGGATGAACAAAACTAGTTAGAGACTCATAGATCACTCACCCAATCCAATTGATCTTAGGCTCATCCAAATATTTCATAATTAAACATTATAGGTAACCATGTGGCCTTTAAGTTGTCATATCATTCACATCCACTACCCACAAAGAATAAGGAAGACATATCTCTTCTCTACTAAATATATCCATAGGAGTATTCTCCCATCTAGTGTCTTCACCGTATGCAAGAAGATCTAATCTCATTGTTTACCTTCTGGAATAACTTGTCATATTAATCCTTGTCTGAAAGGCACCCAATGAGAAACACTTAGTATGGAAAAGGTAGATTTCATAAAAAAACTAACCTATATTGTCATATATAGCCACACGACTCTCTTATTGGGTCCATGAATTACTCTCCCATAGCTAGATTTGGTCATTTGTAGGTTAATATGTAAATCAAAATCATCATGAAAATGTAATTTTTTTAGAAATTCAATGATGTTGGAACAAAACAATAATAAGTCTGAAGGAGTTTGTTTGAATTAAAATGTAATAGTGTTAACAGGAATGGAGGAGGCTCAAATTTCCATGAGGATGGGGTGTCTTGTATCTCTCCATGATGATTGTACCAACCCCAATGCTCTCATGGATATGTAAGGTAGAATTCCTCACTCAACCACCACATCCATTCAATGATTTGCTACTAAGTCAAATACCATGGTTGATATTTAAATAAATAACATGATAAAAAGGTAGGAGTTCTTAGAAAACATAGGATTATTTATCCCCCCTTGGGCCTTGTTTACTCTTCCACTTTAATGGACTCATAACCCCTCCTTTTATCTTCACATCCATCTTAGATCATGATATTATTTTTTTTTATAATATATACATATCTTGAGAATATAGTGGAATCTCTACCACATGGTAAAAACAAAAAAATAGCTACAAATATTACATCCCTATCCACTCACTAGTTGGGCCTTGGCCTTGAGCTCTATACTAGGAATTTGTACACGATATTCATGTCTTTTACACATGGGGTCATTTTATTTAATCTTTTATGGATTGAATCCTATCAATATAAACACTTAGTTACATTTTATACTTAATTCAATCTAATACATCCAAAGGTCAAAACTAAGATATTACAACAAGACATGAATATGTTTATTAGTGTGTTTTCTTTATCATGGAAGGTTATAAATATCATTGTTCCTAAGTTAATTGGGAGAAAACAACATTTCTCATGAACATTTCCTTTTTCTATGTATCTAATGATGAATTCATGAAATTCTTTTGGAATTGATATCCAATAACGATCCCAAAAATCTTAATGAAACAATTATTCTAGGTATTGTGATCACCGAAAAATTTATCACAGCAATATAGGTGATGGCCAAATAAATTACCAGTGCAACACACTAAAAACAATACTTGCAAAATTAATAAGATTCATTCAAAAATTCACAAAACTATGCATATGGTTCCTTAAATTTCTTTGTGGTCTCCCAAAGTCCTTTTTGCACACATCTACATGGTCTAACACTGCCAAATTCATGCAAATTGCAAAGTTTTCATGATTGTCCTCAAAGAAAATCATGCAGATGAAAAAATATTGCACTTATGATTCTGGTCAGGGGCTCACCCACTTCCAACTCAGGTGTACCATGACAATATGCCCAATTCATGTTGAAATCTAGCCTTGGGGTCATTTAAGGACTAGGAGGTACCTACATGAGGGCCCATATTCTCACTACAAACTAGTTTTGTAAAAGATTTTATGAGTCCTATAAATACAAATTATATTAATGTATGTAAAAAAGGAAGAGTTTATATGTATTGTTATGTTATTGGAATTTCTCCTTGAGAATCCATCTTTCTCAGAGACGCTTTTTATTATCCATAGTGAGATCCATTCTTCTCACCTCTTGAGAAGTTTGGTAGGTAATTCTTCACCAATATCATTTCATTGTAAGAAGAGAAGGAGCTCTATATTAGGGACCTCAAGGGACATCCCGAGGAAGAGGGGACTCTTAAGTCCCTATATTTCTCCAAGGTGTTATCACTCAAAATCCTATATGTTGGTAACAATTTCTTGTTCGTGTTTTTAGTTTTAGTTTACCTCAAGCATGCTTAGTGTTGTTACATTTTATTTTATTTCTTTGTTTACTTCATGGTTGTCCCACTAACCAACTAATTTTTTGAGTGCACTACTTTATTGTCTTGACAAGGTGGCTAAGTGATTTTGTTTTCCACTCAAGTGGTAAAACAAACACAATAGTTTGGTGACTCCACCGGGGAATAAATCATAATTAATTTCTCCCCATTTAATCCTTTAGAGCTCTTATTTTCATTAGTTTGTGTATGCGAGTGTCAAAACCAGCCTACCCCAACTTCCAAACTCAAAAATTATGCCTCTAGTTAGGAGAAATCAATTTGAACTTTCCTTCCCACCACGACCCATGTGTATGCGGGCATCAAAAGAACAGACATGTAGACCTGTGCAATATGCACAGTTTCTCTTGTTCTTTGTCACAAATCTTACAAAATATGTGCACTCTACATGTTGTGTGTGAATGATAGTTCCATATCCCATGCAAAAAACCTTATTCTCATTGTTTTCAAATATTTCTAAGTTTCTCTCATCAAATAGATTTATATTTACAATTTCGACACTTTGTAAAGAAACAAAATCACTGCTAGAGTTATTTATTACAAGCATATTTAGATAACTTAGGCACTAAAAGGACTAAAAATAACCACAACTCTTTCCTTTTTTTTGCCACATGGATGACCAATTTGAGCATTTGAATTCTCAATTAAGTTTTTGCTTTAACAACCATTAATTGCTCGAGACTAGAAACCAATGTTGACACCCTTAAGTATTCTCTTCCCCTCACACTCTTGAGTGATCTTGGGAAATCATAAAAGGGTGGCTAAAGATGTTCAATCTCCCTCAAGAAAATCAACATTCAGAAGAGGATAAATCCCCTTGGGGTAGCTCTTAGTTTTCTTTGAAATAAACAAAACTAATATTAAAGTTGTAAAGGGCCCATAAATGCCTACATGATTTCAAATTAGGATTGTTTCAAAGTTTTCATAAAGAAATCAAACAACCTAGGAAGTTAAAAGAATCGGTAAGGACCCAATGTTCACATGATTTGCAATCTAGGAGAAGTTTCAATTTTCTTAGGTTAGACAACAGCTTAGGGAATTAAAGGATCAAATAAGGACCCATATGTCCACATTGCTAGTGATATAGGGATTTTGAATTACATAAGGATTGTCTAAACACATTTGGTAAGATAAATTAATCAATATTTGTAAAGGGCCACGTGATATCCACATCTTAAAATATTGCACTCTAACTCATTAAAAATATTTTTGACACCATATCACTTCTGGAACACAAGAGCACTTTAACACACATGAAAATTCTCATTGGACA
The DNA here is from genome assembly GCA_032191745.1 of Picea mariana. Lineage (NCBI taxonomy): Eukaryota > Viridiplantae > Streptophyta > Pinopsida > Pinales > Pinaceae > Picea > Picea mariana. Next base: position 6,097 of record JASDQU010208303.1, on the reverse strand, counting down.
CTTGAAGTCAAAGTATTCTCTTCCATGTACCCACAAGCAATCTAGGAGGATCATAACGACTCAAAACACCTTTGGAAATTTTCTCAAAATACATCATTTTAATCAGGAATACTGTTTTATGACCCCAATATTATAGCCTATTTCATCGTAAAATTAATATTTAAAAAATCATTTAAGTATCCAAAGGAGGGGAAAAAAATAAATTTTTAGTCTAAGTTAATATCTTGGGGGTAGGCATCCAAACAACCCCCCGTTATCATTTTCACATTGAAACATAGAAGTTGACGAAATAGGAGACCAAAAATCCTCTAATTCAAGTGTTCCTACACCATAAGGTAGGATGATATCCATGAAGGGTTGAAGACTGAGGTTTGGTTGTTCTATATGTACCTCCTTGAGTCATTGAACTCTTGAGATATTACCTAGCCCGTGATCCATTTATTAGGCCAAAAATCTAAATGTTGCACTTGACCAAGGTAACTTGGTGGCCAAAAATAGGTCTTTCTACCCAAGTGGTGATTGTGGGTTGCAATCACACCTTAGTCATATTTTGAACGACTATTGGTAAATATTGCCAAAACTTTCTGATAGCAACCCGCACTCCTCGGAGCACGTTCGGCTCCTCTAGGACCTTCTTTCCTCTCGGCCTGAAGAGCGTCAATTCTCTTCTATCTCCCAATTAGGATATTTGCACCCATAGTTCTTGTCTCTCGATCCTCTTTACTTACTTATCGGAGGATCGAAACTTCATGCTTCACGAGTTCTCTATTGGTCAACTGGGCTCTCGAATCCCTGAGACCCTACGCAATGACTTTGTTCTTTCCCTTATCGGAACTTCACTCTATCACGACTTCGCGGCTCACGACACCCAATACTCAAGGCTCCGACTTCCGATACGCGATGCGCCGAAACGCCGAACTCGCGATCTCGCTTCCTCGCGACTTCGCTACTCGCGAGATCAATTGATCCTTACCTCGACTCCCAAGGTATGAGACACCAAAATGTCAATATCTCGCGTCACCTGCCACATCACCATGTTGTGGCCCACACTATCCACGAAATCATCAAGACTTCGCTTCTCGCTTTGTCGTGACTCCCGCTACCGAATCTTCCGCTCTTTTCTCCCGATGGCCCGATAGCCGATCTTGCGATGGATCCACGCTCCTCATGATCCCAATCAACGCTTCTGCCCTTCCGTGCCTCGAACTTCTTCCACGCTTCTGCTGTAACCTTTCTTGCACCTCCGCAAGATCCAATGATCCACGGCACTTTGTGAAATCTCCTCGGAGGATTTCGTCCGTCCGTTTCTCTTCTTGCGCGATCCACGAACAAGAAGTGTCTCTCCATGAGATGGGTTCACCAACTTGCGACCCTTCCATTCACCCTGCTCATGAAACTTCTCTCCACTTCCCTTCAACAAACTTTGAAGACCTATCCTTTCTTCACTTTCACAACTTCAATCCCTCAAGAAGAAACTCTTGCATGCACTCCTTGCAGCAAATATTCAACACAACTAAGTGTTGAAGTCTTGTCGACTCTGTGCACACCTACAGCAGCAGTCTTTCACTTCCTTTGCTTAGAATTGTAACTCTGAGACTTCTTCTAACCTACGCATGCCCATGCCTTGCACGGATCCGGTGCTAAATCTGCACTTCTAAGAACTTAGAACAAAAGTTCTCTCTATCTGAACCCTTCTGTCAACGCACTCCTTGCGGACAATTCGACTGCACTCCTTGCAGGAATTCTCTGGTTCAAGATAGAGAAACAATTGAAACTAACTCCTGGTGCTCCCAGATTTCAATTTAACCATGAAATCACATACATAGCATATAAAATAAAATGCATGACAAGAAGAAAACATTCATGAGAATAATATCAACAATACACAGAGAATAACACAACCATGGAATTGAATCAAAGCTTTCTTCTATTAATTCAATATCTGTACATGGGCGTTATTCATACAGTTCTCTGCCTGCTCTTCTCTCCTGAATGCTTGATAATGTTACAATGTACAAAGGAGGGTGTCTATATCCCGTTTCCCTCTCGAGCTCTAAAACTATCAAATCTAGAATTTAATTCCTATCTACTTTACATTAACTATCTTAAATGCCTCATCTACCTAAGGACGTGAGCTTATCTTCTCAAGGCCCATTACAATATACAAAGTGTGCTCCATCAAATAAACACATAAATTTTTGTGCAATAGTATCAAGGTGCTTAAAAAAAGGAAGTTTGTGCTGGCTGGTCTAGCTGTCTCCCGCTTTTGCGCTGGCTTGCTTGACGTGGGCGATGCTCCTGCATCATACTCCCTCGCTTGAAAAGTTTCATGGGATCCTATCCATGAGCTCCTGCATGGTCTGTCCATGCTTCTGTATCATCGCTTTGGCCTACCAGCTAGCATCCTCCACTGGGTGATTCTTCCATTTGACCAGATACTCAAAGTATTCTTTTTTTCTGGTCTTCTTACCCACTCGCTTATCCAGTATGCATTCCATCTATAGTTTCTTTGCTACTGGTAATTGTTTCAGCCATTGGACTACTAGTTCCTTAGTTCCAGTCTCTGTCTCTCCTGCCCTATATGGTTATAAGTCTGCAACATTAAATATTGGAGATATCTCGATGCCATCCGGCAACTCAATCTCATATGCATTCTCTCTGAATTTCTTCAGGACTCGGCATGGTCTGATTTTCTTCATCTGAAGTTTATTGTATGTTTCCCTCGGGAACCTTTCCTTCCTCAGGTGTGCCAGAAATAGGTCACTGACTTTGAATTGAAGTTGTCTCTGATGTTGATCTGCCCTGCGCTTATATTCCTGGCTTGAATTCATCAGTCGCTGCTTCACCTGACTGTGACGTTCTTGCATCGCCTCAGCAAATTCTCCTACACTAGCGTTACTAGTCGCAGTCTATTCTAAATCTTGCAATTCAGAAACTCCTCTTGGTTGCATCCCATATACAACCTGAAATGGACTTCTACCTGTACTCCGATTCACCGAATCATTGTATGCAAACTCTACCTGTGGCAATACATTATCCCAACTATTGTGGTGCTCTGTCACGAAGCTCCTCAATAAATATCCCAGACTTCGGTTGACCACTTCCGTCTATCCATCCGTCTGAGGATGATAAGAAAAACTAAATGCTAGATTAGTTCCCAACTTCTTCCATAAGGTCCTCCAAAAATGCCCTATGAATTTAGTGTCTCTGTCTGAAACTATGCTTTTCCACAATCCATGAAGTCTAACAACCTCTTTGAAAAATAAATTTGCGATGTGTGTCGCATCGCTGGTCTTCTGGCATGGAATGAAGTGTGCCATCTTTGAAAACCTGTCCATGACTACAAAGATGGAATCAACTCCTCTTTGCGTCCTCGACAAACCAAATACAAAATCCATGCTTATCGCCTCCCATGGCCTCTCTGGTATGGGCAATGGCTGATAAAAACCTGCATTCTGCTTTCTTCCTTTGGAATGATGACAAATCCGACATTTGTCAACTAAATTCTTAACATATGCTCACATGCCCAGCCAAAAATATGATTCGCTCATCTTGGCAAATGTCTTTTCATGGCCAAAATGTCCGGCCAAACCTCCACTGTGCTTCTCCTTCAACAGGTTCTCCCTCATGGGGCAATTCAGAATGCACAATTGATTGCCTCTGAATAGTAATCCTTCCTGGATCATGTAATCTATCCAAGGACTCCAATCTCTGAGAAATGGATTCTCAACTGCTTCATATGCTTCTCCAAAATCTGCATCTCCTGTGTACATGTCCCTGAGATTTTCAAAACCCAAATTTTTGACTCAAAACTCTTGCAGCAACAAACATTTCCTGCTCAAAGAATCAACCACTTTGTTAGTAGTACCTGAAATATGCTTAATTACAAATGTAAAATTATGCATGTATTCTACCCATTTTGCATGTTTCTGATTCAACTTCTCTTGTTGAGTCACAAACTGCAATGCATGGTTATCACGATACAATACAAATTCTTTTGGGATCAAGTAATGCCTCCACTTCTTCAGTGCCTGTATGATAGCATAAAATTCCTTATCATATGTGGAGTATTTTAGCTTCACTTCATCCAGCTTCTCGTTGTAATATGCAACTAGCCTATCATCCTGACTTAAGACCGCTCCTATGGCATACCCACTGGCATCACATTTCACCTGAAATGTCTTTTGAAAATCTGGCAACACCAACACTGGTTGCTCTGTGATCTTTCACTTCAACAGATTGAAGCTCTTCTCAGCCTCCACTGTCCAATGAAAAGTCCGATGCCGCTTCTTCACTGTTTCCATCATCACTATGCTAATTCCACTGAAATTCCTAATGAACTTTCTGTAGAAACTAGCCAAACCATGGAAACTTATCACCTCGAACACATTTCTTGGTGATGGCCAATTTTTTATCACGTCTACCTTATCTGGATCCATCCTCAACTCATTATCCGAAATAACAAAACCCAAATAGATGAGCTGTGTCTTCATAAATGAGGACTTCTTCATATTAATCAATGGCTTCTCCTGCCGTAGCTTTCTTATCACAATGGCTAAATGCTTCAGATGTTCAGTCTCTGATTTGCTATAAATCAGTATGTCGTCCAAATAAACAATGACGAACTTTTCGATGAACTCCCTTAGGACTTCATTCATCAACCTCATAAAAGTGCTTGGTGCATTCCTCAAACCAAACGACGTGACTAGCCATTCATACAAACCCTCGTTGGTTTTGAAGGTTGTCTTCCACTCATCGCCTTCTCTCATGCGAATATGGTGATATCCGCTTTTCAAATCTATCTTCAAAAAATAATTTGCCCCACTTAGGTAATCCATCAGGTCATCCATTCTCGGTAGTGGAAACCTGTACCTGATGGTTATCTTGTTGCTCGCTCTTGAATCGGTACACATCCTCCAACCTCTGTCTTTCTTCGGACTCAGCACTGTCGGAACAACACATGGACTCAAGCTCTCCCTAACCAATCCTTTGTCCATCAAATCTTGGACCTGTCTTTTGACTTCTTCATTCTCCTGCAGTGTCAACCTGTACGTGGCTTTATTCAACAAACTTGCTCCAGGTATAAGGTCAATGTTATGACTCACACTTCTCATTGGTGGCAACGAATGAGGTAATTCGTCCACTATGATGTCAGCAAACTCTTCCAGTAGTTCCTGAATCTCAACTGGTAAATCATCCACTCTTGTGCTAGTCAGAACAATCCTCGGTTTTCTGACCACAAAGAATTGTGGATCTTCTTTCTTCTCCATTTCTGTAAGAAGCTCCTTCCCACTCATGAGAAGTATTGTGTTGTTTACTTCCGGCTTCACCTCTTTATCCTTTATCGGAAGCAACGTATGGGTTCTCCCATTTTTCTCTAGGGTATATGTGTTCATTTTCCCATCATGAATCACATTTCTGTCATATTGCCATGGTCTACCCAGTAATAAATGACATACGTCCATGGGAATAACATCACACAGAATCTTATCATTATACCCACCTATATTGAATTCAACCAAACATTGTTTGGTGACACTCACTTGATGTCCCTTCTGTAGCCATGAGACTTTATATGGACTGGGATGATCAGTTGTTTCCAGCTCCAGCTTCTCCACCATCTCGGTTGAAATGAGATTGTCTATGCTTCCACTATCCACAATAACCTTGCACTTCCTGTCTTTGGTCTTGCAAGCTGTTCTGAACAGTCTGGTCCTTTTCACTGAGCTTTCCACCTCTTTCTCAGGTGTCAAAAGGACTTTATGCATTCCAAGCAATCTTCTGTTTTCTGCGTCTTCTGACTCAGCATCACACCTCTGCGCTTCAGTGATGTGAGCATCTACTCCATCTTTCTTTTTCTCTGGACACTCATATGACTTGTGCCCATTCTTTCCACATGTGAAGCATGTGATCACTCCACCTCTTTCTCTACCTCGACCTCTAGTACGAGGAAGAGTATTTGCATCAGCATAATCACTTCCCTGATCAATTTGTCGTCCCCTCTGTTCAACATATGGCTGCCTCTGTGAGGTTCCACCTCTTTCAACCTTACCCTGAGGTTTCTTCCATTCCTCTTTGGGCTTCTGGTATTTGTCCT
>JASDQU010208301.1:3270-17999 GCA_032191745.1 Picea mariana | reverse complement strand
CTAGGGTTTTGGATTTAGGGTTAACTCAATATTATAAAAGGTAGACTAAGTGAGAGGATGAGACACACATAGAGTGAGGAGATCTCATTGAATGGGTAAAAAGGACATTTCATCCAAGTTGTGAGTGGGCAGGGTCGGAGGGAGGAGCAAAGCGATAGCAAGTGAGATAGCAGCCATGTAGTCTAGGCTATTTGTTGCATTGTATTTTCCTCAAATGGGCCATTATCCTAGGATGGGAGCCCAAGATTTTAATTAATAAAATCAACTCATGTGTTGGTTTTCCCCTCGGGGTTTTTTCAAGGGTGTTTACCTAGATATTTTGTGTGCAATGTATTTGGTTTCATTTTTATGCTTCCATTGTAATTTCGTTAAGTAATTAATTTGTGCATTATTTATTTAATAAGTGATTTATTTGGAATAAACTATCGATTGTTGGGTTAAAGAAAACTAACTTGGTATCAGATCTTGGTCTCTGAAGGAAACTAGATTTGCATTGAGATTGTATTTAGCAACGAGAAAAGTTTTGTCTGCGGTAAAATTCTATTTTGCAGGTTTAGCTGCAGGGTAGAGAGTAAAAACCATAAATTAAAAAAAGGAGGGGGGGGGAGCAGTGTACGAATGTATATCCATTGTACAAGGCATATGATATTTATAGTGTACGACTGTTTATTATGCAGAGAATCTCCTTAAGGTTCAGGTTGTGGATCATACGGACACGCAGGTTGAAGATTCAATGTGCAATCAAACTAAAGAGATAGTTGTGGATCTAGATGTTGAGTTGCATGGGTATAGTGGGATGTTGAGGTAAGTCTATGGTGCAGCCGGCAACAATGGACATTGAGCTGGGAAAAGCATCCACACACTGGTAGAAGTAAGTAACCAATAGTTGGAAGAGAATGAGTCGTCGTAGGGAGATCAAGGGTTGTGAAACCGGCTGGTGACAGCCACTAAAGTAAATTGCGTGATTTTGGAAAAAGAACAGTGGGTTAAGCAGTCGACGATTGTAGAGATAAGAAAGGGAACATAAAGAGGAGGTGACAGGGAAAGTAAGTGCTACAATCGCATGGAGCAGCCAGTGGTTCAGGGCTAGCATGTGAGTTGGACCAACCACTAGCAAATAAAGGGGTCGATTATTTACATTCGGCAGATAGCGCGTGGAGCGGCAAGGTAGAGTAGTCGTGTGGGATAAGAGACCACTGGCAAAGATAATACTCAGTGGTCAGCTGAGGAGGACAGTCACGAGCTGAGGTAAGTTTGGCGCACTTAGAGTGGTAGTCGCCAACAACAAAAAATGAGTCGATGGGGCATACAGCCAGCAAGTGTTGAAATTTCTCTTACTCAACACTTGCCAATTAATTCAAAATAAATCACTTATTGAACTAAATCACAGTTGAGTAACCAATTAAACATGCATTGGAAGCATAAACAAGAAAACCAATTCATGCACACATGAACACCAATATTTTTTAGTAGATGCCCCTGGAAAAAACCCCAGAGGGAAAACCAGTGATGAGAATGATTTTATTATGCTAAAATCAAGGTTCCCGTAACAGGGATAATGGCCCACTAAGAGAAGTACAATTGCAGACAAACCTGGCAAAGCCTGGCCTGTTGTATGAATCAGAACTCCACACTTTTCGAGGTGTATGTTCCTTTCCTTTAGCAAACCCACATATGTATGTGACTAACTCCGCTGAGACTTGCATACATGTACAAAAATATTGTATGACAAGCTCTGTACGACGTGACACTCTCATGTGGCTTCCTCTTATTGAAACCCACCTGTGTTGCCTATGTTCTCTCCTCTCCTTGACCTGATCTCTAGATGGAAGTCCTTCTCCACCAATCCAGATCTTGAGTCATAGTCCTTCGTGATCTAATACTCTTTGTGTCAACTCTCTCCACACAACTCCTGTCAAGTATTAGGAGTCCTTTTTCTTCACCCTAGCCTTGTTTTTATAATCATGAGTTATAATCTATTTCTAATCTCCAAAGTGATTGCATGTTGAGATTAATTATCACTTCAGTTTAGATTTAGAAACATGCTAATTACTTTTAGCACTTTCCTTAAATAACCCACGTAGGTTGAAGAGTCAATGTGTAGTCAAACTAAAGAGATAGTTGTGGATCTAGATGTTGAGTTGCATGGGTACAGTGGGATGTTGAGGTAAGTCTGTGGTGCAGCCAACAACAATGGAGATCGGGCTGGGAAAAGCAGCCACACATTGGTAGAAGTAAGTAACTGACAGCTGGAGGAGAATGAGTTGTCATAGGGAGATCAAGGGTTGTGAAACCGGATGGTGACAGACACTAAAGTAAATTGCACGATTTTCGAAAAAGAACAGTGGGTGAAGCAGTCGACGATTGTAGATCTAAGAAAGGGCACATAAAGAGGAGGTGACAGGGAAAGTAAGTGATACAGTCGCGTGAAGCAACCAACGGTTCAAGGCTAGCATGTGAGTTGGACCAATCACTAGCAAATAAAGGGGTCGATTATTTACATTCGGCAGATAGCGCATGGAGTGGCAAGGTAGAGTAGTCGTGTGGGATAAGAGACCATTGGCAAAGGTAATACTCAGTGGTCAGCTGGGGAGGACGATCGTCGGCTGAGGTAAGTTTGGCGCACTTAGAGTGGTAGTCGCCAACAACAAAAAATGAGTCGATGGGGCATCCAGCCAGCAAGTGTTGAAATTTCTCTTACTCAACACCTGCCAATTAATTCAAAATAAATCACTTATTGAACTAAATCACAACTGAGTAACCAATTAAACATGCAGCGGAAGCATAAACAAGAAAACCAATTCATGCACACATGAACACCAATATTTTTTCCAGGGGCATCTACTAAANTAAAATTAGGGTTCCCGTAACAGGGATAATGGCCCACTAAGAGAAGTACAATTGCATACAAACCTGGCAAAGCCTGGCCTGTTGTATGAATCAGAACTCCACACTTTTCGAGGTGTATGTTCATTTCCTTTAGCAAACCCGCATATGTATGTGACTGACTCCATTGAGACTTGGATACATGTACAAAAAGATTGTACGACAAGATTCGTATGACGTGACACTCTCATGTGGCTTCCTCTGACTGAAACCCACCTGTGTTGCCTCTGTTCTCTCCTCTCCTTGACCTAATCTCTAGATGGAAGTCCTTATCCACCAATCCAGATCTTGAATCATAGTCCTTCGTGATCCAATACTCTTTGTATCGACTCTCTCAACACAACTCCTGTCAAGTATCGTGAGTCCTTCTTCTTCACCCTAGCCTTGTTTTTATAATCGTGAGTTATAATCTATTTCTAATCTCCAAAGTGATTGCATGTTGAGATTAATTCTCACTTTAGTTTAGATTTAGAAACATGCTAATTACTTTTAGCACTTTCCTTAAATAACTCACTTAACTAATTATATAATTAATTAACAAAAGTGATTTAATTTAATAATTCTTTTAATTAAAGTAAATTCAAGAGTAGAAGGCTTTGGAGGATTTCCACACGTCTAGACACATAGACCTGTGCGAAAATRCATGTCTGATGCTACCACTAGCATCAACACTCCCTCTTAGCAAGGAAGGTATTATGCACCACTCCAAGTCTGAATCTAAAGAACACAAACTTCTCTTTCACCAAGGGTTTGGTCAGAATATCTGCAACCTGCTCATCTGTGGAAATATATTGAATCTTCACTGCTCTCTTCTAGATCCTATCTCAAATGAAGTGGTATATGATCTCAATATGATTGGACCTGTCATGGAATATTGGATTCTCCGAGAGTTTGATACAACTTTGATTATCACAGTATATCATTGTAGTCTCCAACTCTTGATCAAATAAACATGTAAGAAATTTGTGAATACAAATAGCTTCACATATATCCATATGTGTTGTCATATACTCTACCTTTCTTGCATTGAGTGTTACATAAGTCTTCTTCCTATTGAACCATGTAATCAATGTTGATCCCAAGCTAAAGCAGCACCCCGAGGTGCTCTTTATGTCTACTGCACTCCCTGTCCAATCTAAGTCTGTATATCCTTGTAACTTCACTCCATCTCCTCCAAGATACTTCAATCCATACTCCATTGTATCTCTCAAGTACTTGATCACATGTTTCTCTTGTACCTAATGCACCTTGATCATCTCCACCATGCACTGACTCAAAGTGTTCACAGCAAAACAAATATTTTGCCTAGTGTTGACCAAATACATCAAGGACCCTATCAGTTGTTTGTATATCCTGGGATCCACCAACTCTGAATCTGAAGTGGTCACCTTCTTCAAATTGGTAATCATAGGTGTAACCATCCATTTGCAGTTCTCCATCCTAAATCCCTTCAAGATCTCTACTGCATACTTCCCTTCTCTAAGGAAGATCTCTCTCAATACATGTCATACCTCTAACCCCAAGAAATATTGCATCAAACCAATGTCATTCATCTCAGACTCACTAGCTAGATCTATTTTTCACCCTGCAATAAGCTCCTCTACACCTGTGAGAAATAAACCATCAACGTACAAAACCAAAATGAGTGGATCTGACCCAACAAGTATGAAGTACAAGTTAGGATTCCCCTCACTCTTGGTAAATCCCATACTCTGCAAGTATCCTTCATTCTGGAATACCACACCCTAGGTGCTTGTTTGAGTTTGTACAAGGCTTTATTAAGCCTACACACATGAGACTCCCTCCCATGTACCTTAAAGCCCTGAAATTGCTCTATGTATACTTCTTCCTCAAGGATCCCATTGAAGAAGGTTGTTTTCACACCCATCTGATGTATCCTCCACCTCATAATTTAATCAATAAAATAACAACGTGAATAGAAGAAAACCTGGTGATTGGATCAAATGTCTCCTCGTAGTCTACTCCCTCTATCTGGGAGAACCCTCTCCCTACAAACCTCGCTTTGCACTTCTCGATGCTACCATTTGCAACATGTTTGATCTTATAGAGCCACCTAGAACTCAAAACTGACTTCCCCTCCAATCTTTTCACTATGTATCAAACATAATTCCTCATAATAGAGGTGTACTCTACCATGGCATCCTGCCATACCCGTTGATCAGTTGTTTCCTAAAAACTAGAAGGCTCAACATCAATGATGTTACTCATAAGCGCCATATAGTTCGGAAACTTCTTCGGAGGACTTCACTATTTGATCACACTCCTAGGAGCCACACTAGCATCCCTCAATGTATATAATAGCCATCGGGGTCTCCTGATAGGACTGGAAGGGGATAACTCCTCCTCCCCGTCTAAAGTTTGAACTACTCATTGTTTCTCATCCTTCAGAGTCTTCTGCTCCTTGTCCTTTGTCACTGTTGATGACTCCTGAGATCTTATAGATGTCAAATTCTCTTTGAACTTAACATATTTTCTCACAATTGTCTTCCACTGCACTGGAGTGAAGACCTTGTAAGCCTTTGTGGTATCATTGTACCTCACAAATATACCCTTATGTCTTGAAGGCTCTAGCTTTGTCCTTTTCTCCACAAGAACATGGATGTAAATTGGACAACCAAAGATCCTCAAATGACCAATCTCTAACTTCACTCATGAGAATGCCTCCTCTAGAGTCTTGTCCTCCAATATCATGTGAGGACTCATGTTCTGCACATACATTGTCATGTTGTATGCATCTCTGCCCACGGGAACATAGGCAACTCCTTGTCATGTATCATAGTCCTAACAGAACTGATGATGAACCGATTCTTTCTCTCTGTAACCCAATTATGTTGAGGGTTGTATCACACTGTCATCTCCCTCTTTATCCCTACCTCCTTGAATTCATTGGAGGTGTACTCTCCCCCATTATCTGACCTCAATACCTTGATCTTCTCACCTTTTTGGTTCTCTACCTAATCCCTAAACTCTTGAAACTGATTGAAGACCTCACCCTTGGTCTTCATAAAAAAGATCCAGGTTTTCCTGGAAAAAATATCAATACACATCACATAATATGACGATCCCTGTAATGATGCTACTGACATCGACCCACTCACATCTAAATGGATAAGATCCAATATCCCCTTGGACCTACTCTCGCTGCTAGGAAAAACAACCTTGGCATTGTTTCCAAGTGCACGCCCTTTGCACACTCTCTGCTTCTCAATTCTGAACTTTGGAAGACATGTAACAATCCCCCTCAGAATTGACAAAGCCCCATATTGTAGGTGTCCCAACCTCCTATGTCACAACTCACATAGGGTGTCACTGCCATGTACCAAAGCCTAAACATACTTGCCTTGTAACTTTTATAAAGTGCCTACTCTAACCCCAACGACCATTGCATTGTTTGGGCTAGATTTCTTTGGACGTATGAGTACCTACCCTCTCTGAAAAGTACCGAAAAATCCCTTGTCCTCCATAGTTGAGACTGAAAGCATATTCTTCTTCAAACCTAGTACATAAACCACATCATGGGCATCTAACAAACCTCCTGACTCAAGTTGGAACGTAATTGTTCCCTCTCCCTTCACTACATACCTAGCATTATCACCAAGCTCCACATGAACATCTGAGTCACTCTTTGTCACACTAATAAATAGCTCTCATTCTTATGTCATATGAAGAGATGCGTCATTGTTCAAGAACCAAGCACTCCTCACAGTTGTGATGGTAGAAAGACAAGAAACCAATGAGTGATCCTTCTCAAACTTCGTTGCAAACCCATCAAGTTGTGTCTCTGCTAATGTTGTTGTTTGCGTCTTTCCATTACCTTTCTTCTTCTTCTACGGACACTAAGATGCATAATGTCCATTCTTATGACATGAGAAACACTTGATTTTACTCAAGTCTTTATTATTTCTTAGCTGTGATGAATCTTCATCATTGTTACCCTTCTTGATAGAACTCTTTCCTTTTCCCTTCCTTGTCTTACTAACAAGAGCCAAGTTCTCTTCACTATCTCCCTATTTGTTGCTCTTAGACTCCTTCCAAGCCTCTTCCTAGATGTAATCATCCCAAAGTCTCTGCCAATATCATAGATGTTCTCGAGTGCAAACTCTCTTGACAAACGGTTCTCATGATTTGGGAAGACCATTCAATGCCACATTCACGAGCTATGTGTCCTTCGTTTTCTCCCTTATGCATGCATGTTGATCACGCACCTGTGTGATCCTCATGAGATAGTTGGTAACATTATCGAATCTAGACATCTATATCGATCTGAGTATATTCCTTAAGACCATCTTTCTATTCATGTTTGTACTCTAGAATAACCCTACCAAGACATCAAACATCTCTTTGGTCATCTTCTTCTTGGTTAGGGGAGGGATTAAATGATCCTTCACAGAATCCAGGTAGACCCTCTCTGCTTTGATCTCCTTCTTGTTGTGAGCTTCCAAAGTTGTTGGATTTGTCGGCGAAGTAACTACTTTATCCATTAACTCTCAAAGGTCATACTCCTTTAACGCCAAAGTTACTCTTGCTTTCCAAGATAGGAAGTTAAATGCTCCATCCAATCTGTCTTCAACTCTCAACGGTGTTGTTTCCATCCCTAAGACCTAATAACCTGCCCTAGAAATAACCTGCTACAGAAAATTTCCCCTGTACGAACTTGTACGCAATTATCACCACTAGATCTCATGTATGTACGTGATAGTAATAATTGAAACCCATGTATGTACGCACCTGTGACCATTGTGAGTCATGTATACGCAATTGTGATAAAATTCTCCCACATATGTACGTGATTGTGTTTTCTGTAACCCACGTACACATGCAAAAACAAGTTTTACCTCTGTACAGATGTTTCCCAGAAATCCGTCCTTCAATTTCCACATGTTGGTTATGGATCTGCTATGGATCTAAGATTGTGTACTTGGTTTCCTCCCTTCAGAGATTACGATGTGATACCATATTGAAATATCTCCTACTCAACACCCGGTAGCTAATCCCAAATAAATCACTTATTGAATTAAAGCATAGCTGAGTAATCAACTAAACACGCAACTGAAGCATAAACAAGAAAACCAAATCATGCGCACATGAACAACAATATTTTGGGTAGATACCCCTGGAAAAAACCCTGGAGGGAAAACCAATGTTGAGAATGATTTTATTATGCTAAAATCAAGGCTCCCATAATCGGAATAATGACCCACTGAGAGAAGTACAACTGCAGACAAACCTGGAAAAGAATGACCTAATGTACGAACCAGAACTGCACTCTTTTCGAGGTGTACACATCTTTCCTTTAGCAAACTCGTGTACGTACGTGACTGTCTCCATTGAAACCCATGTACATGTACGAAAACATTGTACAGTAAGCTTTGTACGACGCGACACTCATGTGGCTTCCTCTAAATAAAACCCACCCCCGCTGCCTTTGTTCTCTCTTCTCGTTGACTTGATCCCTAGATAGAATTCCTTCTCCACCTATCCAAGATTTTGAATCACAATCCTTCATAGTCCAATACTCTTTGTGTCAACTTTCTCAACACAACTCCTGTCAAGTATCTAGTGTCTCTCTTCTTCACCCTAGCCTTACTTTTATAATCATGAATTATAATCTATTTCTAATCTCCAAAGTGATTGCATGTTGAGATTACTTCTCACTTCACTTGAAATTTAGAAACACACTAATTAATTTTAGCGCTTTACGTAAATAACTCAATTAACTAATTATATAATTAATTAATAAAAACAATTTACTTTGTAATATACCAGATATAAAAAGTATGCAGAACAGAAATAAAATGATAGAAATGGCAAAATAACAACAATATAACCAGAGCAATCACCACAATAGCACTGAAATGATATAAGAATAACAACAGAAATAGCACTTTGATTCTGAAAGCAATGTTCATAGGGCCTCTTCGAGGGGGAAACCTCCAGTTAAGCAGAGCTCTATTACAATAATATCCAAGCTAGGGTTCTCATACCCTCGACTCCTATTTATACTAAATGTGTCTATCAAAAGAAGCATCTAGAGGAAGATCCTTCTAGAAGCGGAAGCTTCTATTAGGTCTTCTTACATTCGACTTATTCTATTTTATTGCAAGGCCTTATTAATATTGACCTTTATTACATCTGAATATATTGTTCTATCTATGTGCGGGTTAGGACCCTAATGCACCTTGATCATCTCCACCATGCACTGACTCAAAGTGTTCACAGCAAAACAAATATTTCACCTAGTGTTGACCAAATACATCAAGGACCCTATCAGTTGTCTGTATATCCTGGGATCCACCAACTCTGAATCTAAAGTGGTCACCTTCTTTAGATTGGTAATCATAGGTGTAGCCATCAATTTGTAGTTCTCCATCCTGAATCCCTTCAAGATCTCTACTGCATACTTCCCTTCTCCAAGGAAGATCTCTCTCAATACATGTCATACCTCTAACCCCAAGAAATAATGCATCAAACCAATGTCATTCATCTCAGACTCACTAGCTAGATCTATTTTTCACCCTACAATAAGCTCCTCTACACCTGTGAGAAATAAATCATCGACGTACAAAACCAAAATGAGTGGATCCAACCCAACAAGTATGAAGTACAAGTTAGGATTCCCCTCACTCTTGGTAAATCCCATACTCTGCAAGTATCCTTCATTCTAGAATACCACACCCTAGGTGCTTGTTTGAGTTTGTACAAGGCTTTATTAAGCCTACACACATGAGACTCCCTCCCATGTACCTTAAAGCCTTGAAGTTGCTCTATGTATACTTCTTCCTCAAGGATCCAATTGAGGAAGGTTTTTTTCAAACCCATATAATGTATCCTCCACCTCATAATTTAATCAATAAAAATAACAACTTGAATAGAATCAAACCTGGCGATTGGATCAAATGTCTCCTTGTAGTCTACTCCCTCTATCTGGGAGAACCCTCTCCCTACAAACCTCGCTTTGAACTTCTCGATGCTACCATTTGCAACATGTTTGATCGTATAGAGCCACCTAGAACTCACAACTGACTTCCCCTCCAATCTTGGCACTATGTATCAAACATAATTCCTCATAATAGAGGTGTACTCCTCTACCATAGCATCCTGCCATACCCGTTGATCAGTTGTTTCCTCAAAATTGGAAGGCTCATCATCAATGATGTTACTCATAAGCGCCATATAGTTCAAAAACTTCTTCGGAGGACTTCACTATTTAATCGCACTCCTAGGAGCCTCACTAGCATCCCTCAATGTATATAATAGCCATCAAGGTCTCCTGATAGGACTGGAAGGGGATAACTCCTCCTCCCCACCTGAAATCTGAACTACTCATTGTTTCTCATCCTTCAAAGTCTTTTGCTCCTTGTCCTTTGTCACTATTGATGACTCATGAGATCTTCTAGATGTCAAATTCTCTTTGATCTTAACATATTTTCTCACAATTGTCTTCCACTACACTAGAGTGAAGACCCTGTAAGCCTTTGTGGTCTCATTGTACCTCACAAATATACCCTTCTATCTTGAAGGCTCTAGCTTTGTCCTTTTCTCCACAAGAATATGGATGTAAATTGGACAACCAAATATCCTCAAATGACCAATCTCTAACTTCACTCATGAGAATGCCTCCTCTAGAGTCTTGTCCTCCAATATCATGTGAGGAATCATGTTCTGCACATGCATTGTCCTGTTGTATGCATCTCTGCCCATGGGAACATAGGCAACTCATTGTCATGTATCATAGTCCTAACATAATTGATGATGGACCGATTCTTTCTCTCTGTAACCCCATTATGTTGAGGGTTGTATCACACTGTCATCTCCCTCTTTATCCCTGCCTCCTTGAAGTCATTGGAGTTGTACTCTCCTCCATTATCTGACCTCAATACCTTGATCTTCTTACCTTTCTGGTTCTCTACCTAATCCCTAACTCTTGAAACTGATTGAAGACCTCACCCTTGGTCTTCATAAAGAAGATCCAGGTTTTCCTGGAAAAAATATCAATACACATCACATAATATGACGATCCCTATAATGATGCTACTGACATCGACTCACTCACATCTAAATGGATAAGATCCAATATCCCCTTGGACCTACTCTTGCTGCTAGGAAAAACAACCTTGGCATTGTTTCCAAGTGCACGCCCTTTGCACACTCTCTGCTTCTCAATTCTGAACTTTGGAAGACATGTAACAATCCCCCTCGGAATCGACAAAGCCCCATAGTGTAGGTGTCCCAACCTCCTATGTCACAACTCACATAGGGTGTCACTTCCATGTACCAAAGCCTAAACATACTTGCCTTGTAACTTTTATAAAGTGCCTACTCTAACCCCAACGACCATTGCGTTGTCTGGGCTAGCTTTCTTTGGACATATATGAGTACCTACCCTCTCTGAAAAGTACCGGAAAATCCCTTGTCCTTCATAGTTGAGACTGAAAGCAGATTCTTCTTCAAACCTGGTACGTAAACCACATCATGGGCATCTAACAAACCTCCTAACTCAATTTGGAACGTAATTGTTCCATCTCCCTTCACTGCATACCTGGCATCATCACCAAGCTCCACATGAACATCTGAGTCACTCTCTGTCACACTAATAAATAGCTCTCATGCTTATGTCATATGAAGAGATGCACCATCGTTCAAGAACCAAACACTCCTCACAGTTGTGCTGGTAGAAAGATAAGAAACCAATGAGTAATCCTTCTCAAACTTCATTGCAAACCCATCAAGTTGTGTCTCTGCTAATGTTGTTGTTTGCGTCTTTCCAATACCTTTATTCTTCTTCTATGGACATTAAGATGCATAATGTCCATTCTTATGACATGAGAAACACTTGATTTTACTCAAGTCTTTCATCTTCCTTAGTTGTGATGAATCTTCATCATTGTTACCCTTCTTGCTAGAACTCTTTCCTTTGCCTGCCCTTGTCTTACTAACAAGAGCCAAGTTCTCTTCATTATCTCCCTGTTTGTTGATCTTAGACTCCTCCCAAGTCTCTTCCTAGATGTAATCATTCCAAAGTCTCTGCCAATATCATAGATGTTCTCGAGTGCAAACTCTTTTGACAAATGGTTCCCATGACTTGGGAAGACCATTCAATGCCACATTCACGAGCTATGTGTCCTTCGTTTTCTCCCTTATGGATGCAGGTTGATCACGCACATGTGTGATCCTCATGAGATAGTTGGTAACATTATCAAATCTAGACATCTACATCGATCTGAGTATATTCCTTAAGACCATCTTTCTATTCATGTTTGTGTTCTAGAATAACCCTACCAAGACATCAAACATCTCTTTGGTTGTCTTCTTCTTGGTTAGGGGAGGGATTAAATGATCCTTCACAGAATTCAGGTAGACCCTCTCTGCTTTGATTTCCTTCTTGTTGTGAGCTTCCAAAGTTGTTGGATTTGTCGGCGAAGTATTTATCCATTAACTCTCAAAGGTCATACTCCTTTAACACCAAAGTTACTCTTACTTTCCAAGATAGGAAGTTAAATGCTCCATCCAATCTGTCTTCAACTCTCAACGATGTTGTTTCCATCCCTAAGACCTAATAACCTGCCCTGGAAATAACTTGCTACAGAAAATTTCCTCTGTACGAACTTGTACGCGATTATCACCACTAGATCTCGTGTATGTACGTGATAGTAATAACTGAAACCCACGTTTGTACGTGACTGTGACCATTGTGAGTCATGTATACGCGACTATGCTAAAATTCTCCCACATATGTACATGACTGTGCTTTCTGTAACCCACATACACATGCAAAAACAAGTTTTACCTCTGTACAGATGTTTCCCAGAAATCCGTCCTTCAATTTCCACATGTTGGTTATGGATCTGCTATGGATCTGAGATTGTGTACTTGGTTTCCTCCCTTCAGAGATTACGATGTGATACCATATTGAAATATCTCCTATTCAACACCCAATAGCTAATTCCAAATAAATCACTTATTGAATTAAAGAATAGCTAAGTAATCAACTAAACATGCAGCTGAAGCATAAACAAGAAAACCAAATCATGCGCACATGAACAACAATATTTTTGGGTAGATACCCCTGGAAAAAACCCTGGAGGGAAACCCAGTGTTGAGAATGATTTTATTATGCTAAAATCAAAACTCCCATAATAGGAATAATGACCCACTGAGAGAAGTACAACTGCAGACAAACCTGGAAAAGCATGACCTAATGTACGAACCAGAACTGCATGCTTTTCGAGGTGTACACATCTTTCATTTAGCAAACTTGTGTATGTACGTGACTGTCTCCATTGAAACTCGTGTACATGTACAAAAACATTGTACAGCAAGCTTTGTACGGTGCGACACTCATGTGGCTTCCTCTAAATAAAACCCACCCCTGCTGCCTCCGTTCTCTCTTCTCGTTGACTTGATCTCTAGATGGAAGTCCTTCTCCACCTATCCAAGATTTTGAATCACAATCCTTCATAATCCAATACACTTTGTGTCAACTTTCTCAACACAACCCCTGTCAAGTATCTAGTGTCTTTCTTCTTCATCCTAGCCTTACTTTTATAATCGTGAGTTATAATCTATTTCTAATCTCCAAAGTGATTGCATGTTGAGATTACTTCTCACTTCACTTGAGATTTAGAAACACACTAATTAATTTTAGCGTTTTCCTTAAATAACTTAATTAATTAATAAAAACAATTTACTTTGTAATATACCAGATATAAGTATGCAGAACAGAAATAAAATGATAGAAATGGAAGAATAACAGCAATATAACTAAAGAAATCACCACAATAGCACTGAAATGATATAAGAATAACAATATAAATAGCACTTTGATTCCGAAAACAATGTTCACGGGCCTCTTCGAGGGGGCAACCTCCAGTTGAGCAGAGCTCTATTACAATAATATCCAAGCTAGGGTTCTCATACCCTCGACTCCTATTTATACTAAATATGTCTATCAAAAGAAACATCTAGAGGAAGATCCTTCTAGAAGCGAAAGCTTCTATTAGGTCTTCTTACATTCGACTTATTATATTTTATTGCAAGGCCTTATTAATATTGACCTTTATTACATCTAAATATATTGTTCTATCTATGTGCGGGTTAGGAACCTAACATGTCCTCCCTCTTAAAAACAGTCCTGTCCTCAAGGCTTGAGATGTGGAAATTGTTGCAGAATGGTAGTTGGTTCCCAAGTGGCATATGTTGGAGTTGTATCTTTCCACTGGACTAACACTTCCTTGATGGTTCTCTGACACAGGCGACACTCACGCTGGTCCAAAATTGTTTGTGGATGTAACCAAATGGATCCTTCTTCGGCTAACTCGGGAAGGTTGGTTTGAATTTGGCACTTAGTTTCAATCACCTTCTCTAAGCATGAAACATGAAAAAGGAGATGTAGCTTCAAATCACTGGGCAAAGCTAACTGATAGGCCACTTGTCCCACATGCTTGAGAATGGTATAAGGACCATAAAATTTGGGCGCTAGCTTCTAACAATGCTCGGCCTTGAGGTAATTTTGTTTGTAAGTTTGTAGTCGAAGAAACACTCGATCCCCTTCTACAAATTGGCATTCAGAGCGACCTTGATCTACTTCTTGTTTCATGCGATTATGTGCCATGGCCAAATTCTCTTTGAGGGTACGGAGAATAGCCTCTCAAATTATAAGTGTTTGATCAACCACCTTGACCTTCGAGACACCAGGTAAGTATTAGAGAATTGAAGGTGGCTTATGTCCATATACTACTTCAAAAGGAGTCATGCGTGTAGCCGTATGGTATGAAGTGTTGTACCACCATTCAGCTAGGGGTAACCATTGAGCCCACTGATTT
>JASDQU010208300.1:5196-21483 GCA_032191745.1 Picea mariana | reverse complement strand
CGGCATTGAAAAGATCGAAACCCCGATGAAGAGGTAAGACTGAGGTCATGGGGATAACGGTCATATGGGCCAGAGCCTAGCCAAGAGGGCTAACGCATAAAGAGCGCGTCAGGATTCGAGGAATCACGAATCCTGAGGACATATATGTTTCGACATTGGAAAGTCCGAAACCCTGATGAGGAAGTATGACTGCGGTCATATAGAGGAGGTCACGTGGACCAAGAATCTAGCCTGGAGGGCTAACGGGAATAGGGGCGCATCGGGAATTTGAAACCCAAAACCCTGATAGGAGGATATAAGGTTGCGGTCTTATGGAAAGTGGTCACATGGACCAGGGCATAGCCAGGAGGGGCTAAGGCCGAAATGAGCACATTGGAGATCAGGGATCCAAGAGGACAACAACTCTTGACATCGGGGAATGCAAAACCCCAAAACCTGAAATTAAGATTAGGGGAAGATCACAGTTAAGTGCAGAGAGCCGTGTGGGTGAGAAAGGACCTGTGGATAGGGTTTTTCACAGAGATTCCATGGAGGAATCGAAAGAGTCACTTCGGCTCATGAATGAATGAGAACGATCCTGTGAGCAGGAGAGCGCGACGGAGGTGGTGGTCGTGCATCTCTGCTGCGTCACTATGTGCAAGCCAACCTAATATATATGGCATTTGTTATTCTTGTGTGTTGTAAGCCCACTACAACAATGACAATCTTTTATGATTAATTAACAAAGAGATTTTGCATAGATTTATCTTTCTCTATGAAGGGTTTGTGGATCCATTTTAAATAATCTCATGCACCATGATCTTAAATGTATGCAATGAACAAGTTAAACAACATGTCCATTTTACAGTGATGGGGGCACTAAACAATTCTATCATATAAATGTTGACCCATGCATTTACCAACAATCATGTGCTCCTTCTAAAGTTTATTACAAGATTCATAAACATAACTAAAGTGTTGGAGTATCTCCTAATAACACCAACTACATAAATCATAACAATATGCATTTTATTTACCAAGTTGGTGAGAAGTTTCCTTTGATCTAAACAATTAGAGTTTAAACACAAATGACTAGTTTTACATGTTTCTGCCTTAAAAACATGCCCACTCCCCAACCATGGACATCTATAACGTTCCTCTTCTAGTGTGGGTTTGTTACATTACTCTTCAATAAGTAGCCTCTTTTCTATGAAGTCATTCTTGGTCTGAAGATTTTTGTACCATTTTTAATGCTATACTTACATCGTAATTAATTTTTTTTTTAATACATTTTTTTTTAAAAACAACCTCATAAATATTAATTTTACCATTACACTGATTTGTTTCCAATATTTCTAGGCACTATCAAAGACAATTGCTAATAATAATTATATCATAACCTTTAACATAATAACCACGTTGGCTCAATTATTACGAGGTTTGTTGTCCTAACGAGAACTTTTTTAAAATGGGGAGATCGCTTCCTTTTGTTCTTATAACTAATTAACAAAGCACTCTCACAAAAACTCGTGGTCGCATGGCGTACCTATCCAAAGGATTTGAACGTTCAACGAATCGAGCCAAAAACACAGATGCACGACTATGTAATGAATTAATTAATAGCTAAAGTCAACCATTAATAATAAAAAACAATCATGTTAAGGATATTAAAATTGGAAAAACACAAACCTACAGCTGAATATTCTCCTCGTAACCAGCGCCAAAGTCATTGACTATGTCATAACCACCATCTATGGGAAAACTATTATAAATTATTCAAATGTTTAAATTTATTTTAGTTTATTAATTAAAAAGTAGTAATAGTATTAGAGCGTGACTTTAAAAATATTTTTAACTAGTTAAGAGTTTACTTTTTTCTAATTTAACAATATGTGGGTATAATGGTTAAGAATATGTGTTTTCTAGAGGGATGTAAGGTTTAGGGTTTATGTAGAGTAGTAGTCCTTGCAGACCAGATGTGGCGATCTCTACTAGACCTAGGGGGATAGGAATCCTGACAAAGTAGGGTAGATGTGGCGTGGATGGAAGATCCAGTGGACCTTACGTGGGCGGATGAGGATGCGTTGTGGGCCAACGAGGGGCTTTTTCTTACCGATGACACCTATAAGTTGATGTATGATTGCATGCGCTAGACGTCCTGTATGTCAGAGCCAGTTTCAAAGCACATTTGCCAGCCAGATCAGGCATCCCTCCAACCGTCCTTGGATGATAGAGGTGGCAAGGTTCTCAACATCATTTGTGTGAAGGGCACGTGCATGGGTGGGATTCGACGCATGGGCGAACCTCCTTGGGACGACTACGATAATGATACACCAAATAACAATTCTGGCACTTCCCCTGGAGATGTTTCATTGGGTGTACCAGATAGGAACCCTCCTTCGCACGCTGGCAGTGCTGGTCTTAATCGGTCTTCTAGTTGAACTGCTCATGCTCATTGCAAAAGAAAGAGGTGGAAGATGCGGGAGACTAAACCTGATTGTGTTCTCGATACAGATGTTGCAATGGACAAAGTAACTAGTTTAGCGACCAAGGCCTTAGTGGGGAAGTTTTACTATACCAAAATGAACAAGACACAACTGGTTGATTGGGCTATGAGATTTTGGAAACCTCTCATGGGTTACTGCCCTAGATTTAGCCTCCTTTCAAACCATTGGTTGGTTTTCCACTTTCTGGCTAAGAGGGATTTGCAGAGAATTCTGAGCTCTCCATGGATTATTGGTAGAGGCATTTTAATGCTAAAGCGATGGTATCTAGGCTTCAATCCCTTCACAGAAAGTTTCTCGAAGAGGTTTCTATTGATGTTGCTCCCCAACTTTTCAATGTCAAAATATTTGAGGCCATTGCTAATTCTGTTGGAAATTTCCCCTCTCAACCCTTACAGCAAGCCAGTCAACTACCAATGTTCCACTATGATCATTTTCTCTTTCAACCTCTGTGGGCTTGGGAGGACCCCCAAAAATCACATCCCTCAACTTACTCCTTAAGCAGGTAAAGCCTGATATTGTCTTTCTTTAGGAAACCTTGGTGGATTGCGCGAAGGCTAAATCCATTTTTCTTCAATGTTTATCGATGTGAAACTGTGTTGCACTAGACCCTAATGGTCTTCGGGTGGTAGATTATCTGGATGGAACCCTGCATCTGTTGAGCTGTGTGCATTTGAAACCAATGCAGACATTTTGTTGGAGGCTAGATTTAAGGACTTTGTCGATAGGGTGAAACTTCTCAACTTCTATGCTCCTTACCAATAAAGAGAATGCTTCTAGAAACCTCTTATGGAATGTGGATTATTGGGAGAAGACGGTCTTATAATAGGTGGTGATATAAATTTTACTTTGTCTTCTCGAGAGGTGTGGGGGGGCATGGCTAGAAGCGATCCATTAGCAGACAATTTTTCCAATCTTCTACTCATTGTTGGGATAGTTGATCTCCAACTGAGAAATTTGGCTCCCACATGGAGGAATGGCAGATCTGGGCCAGCTGGTATATCGAAAAGGTTGGACTGGTTCCTTGTTAATGTAAATTTTCTTGGTAGAAAAAAAAGGACCAGATCCTGGATTATTAATTCCACCTTGCCGGGTCATAATTCGATTTGTTTTCAATTGGAAAAGTCTACTCATAAAGTTGCCACACCCTTTAAATTTAACATCACATGGCTTTCCTATCCGGAATTTACTACTCTTGTTAAAAATACTTGGCATTCAATGGCTAATTGGTTGGACAGTTCACCTATCCTTCTACTATGTACAAAACTAAGGAACCTAAAGAAAGCAGTTGTCAATTGGCAGTCATATAAAAAGAAGCAACTTCACACAAAGGTCCATCTCTTTGAACAAAAAATGTCCGAGGTATTTGAGAAATTCCCATCACATGTGTTCTCACAGGGAGATTTGAACCTTCTCATGTCTCTTAAACAAATAAAAGATAAGATTTTAGAAATGGAAGAATCCACATGGAGGCTTAGACGTCGAGCTATATGGATTGAAAAGGGCGACAATAATACCAATTTTTTTCATAAGTAAGCTACCCATAGAAGAAGTCAAAATACTATATGGGACATATCCGATGAAGAAGGATGCACCAAATCCACTAATAATGATATTAAGGAGATAACATACAATCATTTTAAATCACAATTTAAGGAGATTGGGGCAGAGGACACATACAACCAGATTAAAGTTATCAAAGAAGTGCCTAGGTTCTTCAATGATGTAGAAAGTGATGAGATTGGTAAACCTATCACTTTAAAGGAAGTTGAGGAAGTGGTTAGTAAAATTCCAAGGGACAAAAGTCCTAGCCCAGATGAGTGGACTCGGAAAATTTCCATTTTTTCTTTGACCTTATGGGGGAGGACCTTGTTAAGGTTATTGAGGAATACAAAATAACAAGTCATATCCCATGAGCTCTCAATGCTACTATTTTTGCACTCATTCCTAAAGTGAGCAAGCCTGATACCTTCCACGATTTTAGGCATATAGCCCTCTGTAACTTTGTATATAAATTTATCTCCAAAATTATTGCCTCCCGGTTGAAAGATAAATTGGATTCTTGTATCTCTTCTGAACAATTTGGATTCCTTAAAGATAGAATGATCTTTGATGCTGTGGGGATAGCAAAGGAGTGTTTGCACACTGCTAAGATAAATAAATTAAGCTCAATTATTCTAAAACTGGACTTAAAGAAGGCATATGAAAAAATGACCTGCCAATTTCTATGGTTAATGTTGATACAGATTGGATTAATATGGGAGGTCACCCAATGGATTATGGCTTGTGTTTCCAATGTAAATATGGAAGTTCTGGTAAATAGTTCCACTACGAATTTCTTTAAAAGCTATCGAGGGTTGCAGTAGGGATGTCCTCTTTCTCCATTAATTTTCCTTATGATAGTGGAATGTTTTAGCAGACAATTAAAGAAGGTTGTTGAAGAAGGGAAATTTCATGGCATCAAAGTTGCCACTGAGACTATCATAACTCACTTATTTTTCGTTGACGATGTGCTCATTTTAGGCATTGGAAAGTTTGAGGATTGGATGGCTTTCGAATCTATATTTACAAATTTTTGTCTTGCTTCTGGTATGGATGTAAGCTGTCATAAATCATGTTTCCTTGTACAAAACATAGATTCAAGTCTGGAGCAAAGGATGAAGGCAACATTTAATATACCATTTGTAAGTATTGATGAAGGAATGAAATATTTGAGTTTTTATATAAAACCAAATAATTATAGGGTGACAGATTGGAAGTGGTTGATTCAAAAGGTGGAGAAGAGGATTAGGAATTGGACCTTCTGTTGACTCACATTGGGAGGCATATTAATTTTAACAAAATATATATTACAAAGTCTTCATGTCTACTGGCTAATCCTTTTCAATATTCCTTTCTTTATATTACATAGGATCCAACAACTCATCACTAACTTCATATGGAGGGGAGCTAGAAAATCTTCAGTATTCCACTTAGAAAATTGGAAAAAGATAGATAAACCTAAGGACAATGGGGGATGTGGTATTCAAAACCTATATTGGTTCACACAATCACTATTTTCCAAGTCATATTGGAGGGGTCTTTTTGGTAAGGGTTTTTGGAATTTGGTTTTAAAGAAGAAATACCTCAAAGGCGTTTATTTGACTTCTTGGTTGTGCAAAGAACAATATAAGCTCTCGGTGGCATCAATCATCTGGAAAAGTTTCATGGGTTCATTTCCAATTATCTAATGGTGGATTTCTTGGTTGATACGGTGTGGCAAGTAAATAATGATTGGGTTAGACCCCTTCATTGGATGCAATGTGTAATTTAGACTCTCATATTCATTGATCCAACATCTTAATAATTTACACATTTTCTCTTTAGCACATGTGGCCCTTCCCAATGCACCTGACACACAACAAAGTTGGCTCGAGGCAAATCACCTGGGTATTTGGGGAGAGATGGATACAGAATGGAACAAATATCACACTATGCTTCGGAGTAGTGGAATTTCATTGAATAACTCAAGTGATAAGATTGTTTGGTCTTGAAATAGAGCTTCTGGTTCTGTAACTGTCAGTTTAGCGTATCAATCCATAACTTATAAATTTGTCTCAACTAAAAACAGATGGTTGTATAAGGCTATATGGTCGATTAATATTCCAGGAAAAATCATATGTTTCATGTGGCTCTGTCTGATGGATTGTATTCTTACTGGAGCAAATTATAGGAGACATGGAAGGATAGGACCTTCAGTTTGCATTCTCTGTCTCAGTGATGAGGAGGCGACCTCAAATCTTTTCATGCACTGTGAGATTTCACAAATCATTTGGCAAGACATACTTAGTTACTTGAAGATTTCGGAAGCATGGGACTGTCCTACTTTAGATGAAAATATGTTCCAATGGTTTACTTCTTATCCAAAATTGAGGTATATACCTTTCCTAGTTTTATGGGGTATTTGGAAGTATGGAAATAAAATTTTATTTGAAAATTGGCTCGTACATGACTCTAGAACTGTCACAAATATACTTCTATCAATTAAAGAACATATAGGGGGAAGTGAAGATGATAAACTGGATTACATTCTTAATCTGGTCTTTTTTTATGACACTCCTATAGGTTTTCTTGATGGTGCAGCAATTGGTGGCTTATGTGGTATTGATATTTATCTTAAACTAAGTGCAGTTCATTCCTTCAAAATCTATTTTGTAGGTGGCGAATATGAAAGTTGAGGTTATGGGCTTATGGGGTCTCTTATACTTTGCATCTAGATTATGCATAAACAAGTTGATGGTTGTTGGAGATTCAAAAGTAGCTATTGATTGGATTGCAGGAAAATCAAAGTTGAATCTATTATATCTAAATTCATGGAAATCAAAGATCATGAGTTTAAAAGATACTTTCAATGGGGTCAAATTTATGCATGTGCATAGAAAATTCAACATTGAAGCATATACACTCTCCAAACATGCTCTAAGTTGTTCTATCAGATGGCTATATTATGAGGAATCTATAGAAGGATTTGTGGTCAATGTAGATTGTTTCTTATTATTATAAAGTCAGAAGCACACAATTAAACATTAAGAACCAAATGTTACTATTTTTGTATATGATATGCATCTTTCATCATTTCTCTAACAAGTACTATTTAGCTGGATCTTATTAATTTTTGAGGGAAATATTATGATAGATATACATAAATATGGATAGATAAAGTTCCAACTTTTTCAACTGTTAAGAGTTCTACGGTTTATAGATCCATATTTAATAGAAAGTTTCTCTTGATTCCTAATAGAATAACAGTGAAACTTTTTTTCTCTACGTAAAAAAATGTTAAGAACCAAAGAGATATAGAAATATAATCACCACAAATATTGAATACACAATAGATCCACAGACCAATATAGAAGAAAAATATGCAAAATCTCTTTTATTACTATCAAACCCTTAAGGAAGGGAAACGCCATACAATGGATCATATTATGGAAGGGATCCTCTCCTGTTCACTTGCCTCTTCGAGGGGGCTTCCTCCTAATGAGATACCACTCAAATACAATAATTCTCTTCATGTCCCCTTACATTGCTTGAACACCTTTATATAGTGCTACCATCACCTAAGAACATTCAAGAGGAGGAATCTTCTAGAAGTAGAACCTTCTAAGAAGTACTCTTACATTTATTATATTTAACTACCATAGTGGGCTTTATTTAATAATATAGTGGACCTAGTCCACCTTACATTGAATGGCCTCCACTATTATCATTATGGGCCCTCTAGGCCCCCCCACTACCCCTCTAGCTACCTACAATTCCATCCCCATTATGAAAGAGTTGTCCTCAACGCTTGATGTACAACCATATACCAGGGTCCCATGGATAAGTGTGAACCATAGTGCTAAAGTAGACTAGAGAACCAGGGTCCCATGGAGAAGTGTGAACCATAGTGATGAAGTAGACTAGAGAACCAAGGTACCATTCAGAAATCAAAGCCACCATGTTGAAGTGGTCCAACCACCATTGTAAACCAGATTCCCATGTCCAAGTGCTCATGTGATCTCCACACGGAAGATATCGACACCCAATAACAAACTGAAAATGATGCTCCCAATACTGACACCTATCATGTGGATCCAAATAAGAATATCCATCCACATAGTGGGAAAGGGTAAAATCTGAATCTGGAAGGAACAGTACCATTTTAGAATATGCAGGTTGGACACTGGTAATCATAACTAGCTCCTGATGTGGGACATTGATGTTCTCTATAGAAGGTGGAGTAGAGTCATCAAATAAAATATGGAATTGGTTGTCATCCCAGAAATGACAACAATCTATATACCAATCATCGCAATCATCCTCAAAATCATACCAAGCATATATTTATTGATTATATTCATCCCTGATTTGCGCCATAAGAAATATCTACTACATGGTATCCAGTGAATCTTGAATACTAAGAAAACTATCATTGAGGTCGTATGTGAAGCCATCTACAAATTTATCCAATCTGTCATTCAATGTGTCATACAATTGAGATTTGAATGCTTCAATAATTTGTAGAATTTCTTTGAGAGTTTGAGAGGAAATAGCCATATAAGCACCCTATGAAAATTTATGAACTCTACAGTCCCACTGTCGTCATGAAAAACGCCAAAATATAGAACAATAAATTACGACAGAAAAACACGGCTTTTTCTAGAAAAACCCTGAAAAACTATTGAATTTAAAATGCTCATAACTTCACTTCCCAGACTCCGCTTCGGCCGATTGTTCTTTTGAAATTGGGTATTTTTCCGAGAGGAGTTAAAATACCCAATTTTTTTTTCCAAATTCATCTCATAAAGCTTCAGATATGAACCTGAAGTGAGTCATCCTCTTTTTCTTCCCTAGAAAATTTCTTCAAAAAGAGAAAAACATTTCTTCCTTTCTTTGGCCAAGGAAAGTGCTCTGATACCAATTGTTAAGAACCAAAGAGATCTAGAAATGTAATCACCAAAAATACTGAATACACAATAGATCCATAGACCAATATAGAAGAACAATATGCAAAATCTATTTTACTGCTATCAAACCCTTAAGGTAGGGCAACACCATACAATGGATCTTATTATGGAAGGGACCTTCTCCTATTCATTTGCCTCTTCAAGGGGGCTTCCTCCTAATGAGATACCACTCAAATACAATAATTCTCTTCATGTCCCCTTACATTTCTTGAACACCTTTATATAGTGCTACCATCACCTAAGAACATTCTAGAGGAGGAATCTTCTAGAAGTAGAACCTTCTAGGAAGTCCTCTTACATCCATTATATCTAACTACCATAGTGGTCCTGATTTAATAAAATAGTGGACCTAGTCCACCTTACATTGAATGGCCTCCACTATTATCACTATGGGCCCTCTAGGCCCCCCCACTACCTCTCTAGTTACATAACATTAAAAAACAACATGAGTTTTCTTCTAGGACATTACAGGTTCAAATCCAGAGGGGGGTAGGTTATGTACACCTCTGTAGACTTTAGTATTCAAATCATTGCGTGGAGGGGGTCTCTTGTTTCACAAACAAAGGGGTATCATACACCAATTTGGTGTCTGTCTAGGTTGTGCGGAGGGGTTCCCTTGTCCCACAAACAAGGGGGTCTCATACACCAATTTGGTGTTTGTCTAGGTCATGACCTTAAAATAATATTATTATTATTAATACAACCTAAGTGGGACTAATGGTTAAGAACATTTGTTTCCTCCTTGGAGGTCATGGGTTCAAATATAGAGGGGGGTAGGGTATGTATACCTTTGTAGAATTTAGCAGTCAAATCGTTGCACGAAGGCGAAGGGGGTCCCTTGTCCCACAAACAAGGGGATCTTGTACACCAATTTTGTGTCTCGCTTGGTTGTGACCAAATTTTATTTGTACATGATGTTGTTGTAGCAAGTTGATGTCTTAATATTGTATCAATAAAAAGTAAAGCAATAACTCTATATATTGTAAAATTTTCCCTACTTTTAAAAACATGAAATAAAATTGTACTTAACTCATTATGACTCTCTTCTTTTTTAAGAACTAAATGACCTCATGACACCCACAAACTCAACAACCCTTCCCCTCCATGTCAAGGTTTAATAAATTACTTTAAAAAACTTGGAAGAGCACTTAAATCTAAATTAAATTTGTCAAAGGAGGGTTTGGATATCATGCTCAAGGAAGGAATTGAGATTTGGAGGGTCACATATCATCAACAACGAATAACACATCAAAGACCTGGTCAAAAGAAGAAAATATAAAGTCATAATTTAACTGTTCTATGTTTTGGTTATTTTCCGAGGATATTTTATGTTTAACTTTTCCTGAAATCCAGTGAGAAATTGTTGGGTCTGCAAATTTGTGTGGTTAATTCTGTATAATCCGAGTGACCCTAAGATTTTTCAATGAGATAAATCCATTTCTACAATAAAAAATGCAATTTAAATAATTAAAAATTATAATTTTGTACTTTATGTCGCCAAATTATGATGAAAATAATCAAAATATAAAACAATTAAGAAACTCTCCATATAAATATTTATGACCCTGGAGACTTTAATTTAAATAGCCATTCAACCATCCTAAAGATAAATCATGAGCAAGGTCGAGGTTTATCGACCTTGCTATTGATAGGTAATGAATAAGGTCTCTTGATAGATTATGAATAAGGTCTCTTGAGATATTATGAATAAGTTAAGTTTGTGGGCCTACGTTGAGGTAGTGTTACTCCAATAGTCCAATATCTATATATGTCGCTTCGAAGTTCGAACGCTTTGTTTTGTTTTAATGTAAGTTTGATAAACTAATTTCAATGTAAATTAATCGTTATTATCATAATAATTAATAACAAGTATTTTCCATTTAATTGTAGTGATGTTACTCATATTCCTATACACATAAGCCAAGATATTTCATACTTTAATGCCACACTAAACAAAAAAAAAAATTTGTAAGTTAGGAAAGTATATTAGATCCTGCTAAAGAGAAAAAGTTACAGATGTCGGAATATCTCGAGAGTTTGTGGAAGCATCGCCTTGGTGGGAAACCAATGTTGCCACATGGTCGTTAAGTTTCCAAATATCCATGCAGAATTCAAAAATTGTAAAAAACAAAAAATGTGCTAGTTCTAGAGCTAGGATGCCACGCAGGGCGAGAACCCTGTAAACTAAATTTTCTCGAGACATAGGAAACTTGAGAAACCTGAGAAAGTTGGAATTATCCAGAGCTGAGGTTGGGCCTCCATTCTTTCCTTTGGTCCTGGGCAGTGTCCTTACCGAGAGTCCCTATGTCTGAGATAGTTTGTCGAAGATCCCAAAGAAGAGACTCTAGAAGCTCCTCACGACAAATATGGTTGTCTTCCCTATTCTGCAACTCCTTGATGGCATGCTTGACGTCCATAATTGAGCTCTTGATGAAATGCAATGAGTTCTTAAAAATATCCAACCCAACGCACTGGGAACAAGCAATTGGGGGTAGAGGGGGTGGTGGAATATCAGAGGACGAAGAGGGAGAGGTGGGAGAGGGGAGAGGGGAGGACGAAGAAGAGAGAGGGGTGGTCGAACTAGGGGGAGAAGAGGGTGGAGCTGGGCAGGGTGGAGGCTGGTAGTGGGGTGGTGGCTCTGGGCTGAGCTTTGGGGCGAAGCTGAGGGAATTTCCAAAGCTATCGAACCACTTGACTCTATAAGCATACAAAGAGGACAAGGGAGGTAAATCTGGTGTGGTGGCACGTTCAGGAGGGTGTTTTGGAGAGGGGCCATGAATAAGGTCATGGGGGAGCTCCAGAGTGGAGGTGCGAGCAGGGTCCTGAGGCAAGCTCTGAGGAGGTTGCTTGCCACGGCCCCTCGAGCCTCGGCCTCTCGCTACATACCAGGTCACCCCCTGCTTAGAATTACCCCGTAGGAAAGGCATCAGGACGATGAATAAGAGAGGAGTGGAGGGAGAGAACCAAAGATAGAGATCAAAGCGATGGTGGAGCATAGGAGAGAGCTCGTAGCCGAACCAAAGAAAAATGTAGACTGATGGATGAGTGTGAGGCACAGGAGGCTAAGAGCGCAAATGAAGATCGAGCATGGGAGAAAGCTTCAACTAGAGCCAAAGAAAAATGAAGATTGGTGGATGAGTGCGAGACGCAAGAGGCAGAGAGAGAAAACGAGCCATGGATTTCCCAGTCTCAGGCCAAAAACCATTGATCTAGGCCAGATGATAGGACTGGGAATGCATCCAGCCATTCGCATTTTCCATCCATGCGAGCTGGAGCTCCATGGCATTAAACTGATCTGAGTGCAAATGAATGCGGGGGTGCGTCGAACGAGAACGAGGTTTTAAATGCATGGATTAAAGTCTGAGGTGAGTGAGGGTTGTGTTGGCATGTTGTGGCATGGATTGTGGCCAGGTGTCTGTCCAGATGTCTATACACTTGTCGGTCTCGATGACACCCCATCTGGGGGAATGCCACACTAAACTATTATATAATGACAAATTTTATATTTCTCAAATTAGTACATTTCAAGATATATAAATTAATATAAATTATGAGTAGATTTATTTTATTTATAAAAATAGTTGGGTCGAAAAGAGTTCTATAGTGATGTATGAGAGATGTCCATGTAACATAACACATTAAAATAATAGTAAAAAATTCATAAAACAATATTAAATTAATAAAAAAAAGTGAAAAAACATTAAAAGATATATAAATAAAAAAACGTATATAAACAACAAGTTGGCTAAATTGATATTTGCTATAAAACCAACATAGATCAATCCTAACCTTGGATCTATCTCTAGAGGTACAAACCTTTAACCTTTCCTCAAGTTTTACACTCTAAAAAAGACTTTCACCTAAAGAGATTGGATCCTTCTCGACTCTTGATAAATCCGAGGTTAAGATGGATCTATGTTGATAATAATAATTTTCAAGCTATTAACATCTAAGATATATAAATTATGAGTAGATCTATTTTATTTATAATAATAACAATAATAAATATATATAGTTTTTTAAGTTACAATTTTCAACCAAACATCTAATTAATGTATGAATGTTTGATTATTAAATATAAACATCAAATTAATATATACATTCTCTATTTATTCAATATAATGAAAAATATTAATAAATTAATATTAAAAATAAATAAATTATTAATAAACATATAATTTAAATTCAATTTAAATTCTCGATATATTATATATAATGAAAAATATTAATAAATTTATATTAAAAATAAATAAATAAATTATTAATGAACATATAATTTGAATGGTTATTAAAAAATATTATTATTCTTTTTATTTACATTCAAATTTATTTTGCAACTTTATTTTTATCTCTATTTTCTTTAAAATATATTATCTATAATATAGGTAGGTTAATTGAAGATAAGCGATATGTTTTTTCAAGTGTATAAGATCTACCTTTTCGAATAAGGAAATCCAATCCTTATCTTTATGTTAATGTGGTTATATTCACATCGATGGAGGGGCACCATTGCATTGGTATGTATTGGTATGTGATATTTTTATTTTTATTTTTGAATAAAAGTGGATCTTTATATCAATTTCAGTGGAGAGTTTATAAAAAGATCTACATCTTGTCTGCTTACAAAGATGCATGTAGTCTATTTGTTTACAGAAATGTATGTGATCAATCGGTTTACAAAATTGCCTAAGAGCAATGGGATCGAATTGGCGGTTCAGATCATCTTCTTGACTTCGCAACTTCACAACTTGGCTAGATCGACGGTTCAGATCTCCTCGAGCCCCAATGGTCCAAATCCGCTTTCTCCTTTCGTGATTGCACATATCGTGACCTCGCAGCTTGGGCTGACATCTTCCTCCAAGCTTCGAAATCCCGATTGTCGAGTTTCTGAAATTTTCGCGACTTGGGGAGCAACTCCCTCCATGCTCCGAACTCCCGAAACCTGAGATCCCAAAATTTTCTCTCCTAAGATCAATGGGACCAGATCGTCGGTTAAGATTTCCTCTAGCACCAACAATCCAGATCAGCTCTCGCATTTCGCAATTTCGTGTTTCGCGACTTCACGACTTGGGAAAACAACTCCCTCCATGCTCCGAATTCTCGAAACCCAATTTCCCGAAATTTTCTTGCTTCAGATCTATGGGACCAGATCAACGATTAAGATGTTCTCTACCACCAACGGTCCAAATTCTCTCTCGCATGTCACGATTTCACGTTTTGTGACTTCACAACTTGGGCAGACAGCTCCCTCCATGCTCCGAACTCCCGAAACCCAATTTCCTGAAATTTTCTCGCGTTAGACCTATGAGACCAGATTGACGATTAAGATCTCCTCTAGCACCAACGGTCTAGATCCTCTCTTGCATTTCGCAATTTCACGTTTAGTGACTTGGGCAAACAACTCCCTCCATTCTCCGAACTCCCGAAAACCGATTTCCCAAAATTTTCTCGCATCAGATCTGGTGGAGCACATCAATGGTCCAGTTCACCTCAAGAATTGTGTGATATCTTCTTATATGTATGGAAGAAAATCTTTTTATTTAAGATATTTTAGTGAACATTTGGAATTTCAATAAAAGGGATTCTAGTTTATATGGAATACAAATTAAAAAAAATAGTTTTAATAATAACTTTTCACAATATATATGAAGAAAATATTTGATGTATTACTAAGAGGAAATATGAGGGTTAGGGTGAGGGGAAATATAGAGTAAAACATACAGGGTGGGGGTAGGGGAAACATAGAGTAAAACATATAATATGTTTTCTCTATTATTCTCCTCATGGCCACCCTCATATGAGGGTGATATGAGAGTAGTGTTAGAGAAAACATATAATATGTTTTCTCTAATACTACCCTCCACCCCCATTATATGTTTTCTCTAATACTACCCCCCAACCCCACTCTCATATATCAAGGTGGGTGATCCAAACTGGATCCAGAGAAGGCTAAGAAAAACTCATAATGCTCAGAATTAAAAGTTCCCAAAACTCAGTTAAAATGGCAATGATCGCAAAGAGCATATCGCAAGATTTCTAACGACACAAACAGATCTTCAAATGAAGTTACAGATCGAAAGATATTCGCGATCAAATTTTTGGTCAACCTAGCCCAATCAATAGGGATGAATCAACATCTGTATTGTTGATGTCAACATCAGTACAGATGACATCATTGTTCGTATAGTATACATGGAAAGCGTAGAGGGAGACGTGTCATGATGATGCCAATATGCCACGTGGCAGCACCAGATGATGCCACATGTCACTCGTCAATAGGATTTTCAGGGCTCCATGTGGACCGGTAGAAAAGTGCCACGTGGCACCCCCAGGTGACACCACATGGCACCACCTAGAAGGCATCACGTGTCCTGTACGGAGGTGACATCAACAGCTAGGTGGGTCAATCAGCAGATGCCACGTGCCCAATCAGAGGGCACCAGATGGAACCCTCGAAATGCCCAAGGAGGGCCTGTGACCGAAAATAATATATATATATATGATAGGACCTCGCCAAATCTGGTGGAGGTCCCACCATATATGGTATCTCTGCCAGTTTAGCAACTTCCCCGCTAGATTAAGAAGAGCGTGCCCATATGGTTGTAACAGTGTACTAAAATGGGAGTCTGTGGGATTCAATCATGGGACCTCTGCCTAACCACCGACTTAATATAGAATCCACTAACCGACGCGCCAAACCACCTCATCAATGCATAATCACCTAGTTTTTGTATAAAATGGGGCTTTCCACCAGTGTACGGGACAAGGGAGGTGATACCAAGGTGTGGTTGTATGGAATTGGCACACTTTTTGATATTTTTCCCTCATTCATTTGCAGAGGCAGGCACAAGAATCGAGGCAGGGGTGTCTCTTGGGCCTAAAAGTGCCAGACTTAGCTCGAGGCATGGAGACAGTCATTTTTAGGTAATTCAACGCCACAAATGCAGTGGTGATGTTATTTTTATAATCTGAGCAAAGATTTTGTAGCTTAACTCCAGAATCAAGTATACTTATGTATTTTGCCCAAATATTTTGTGGAGTTAATAAAAATACCTACCCATTTGAGAGCAGGACCCAGAGATGTAGTCCACCAGGGATGAACTCCATTATCAAGTTATTTGTGTTCATATTGCATGCTTATGTCTCTTTCCTTTTGAGTTTTTCCTTCTTTATGGTGTACTTTAGTTTATGTTCATTTAATACAATTCTTTAATAAGTCACCGGATGAAAAGATCCTGGATTAGTGGGGGTATGAGGGTGAGGGTGTGAGAGTGGGGAAATATAGAGTGAAAAATATTAGGGTAAAATATATAGGG
>JASDQU010208299.1:0-10656 GCA_032191745.1 Picea mariana | reverse complement strand
TCCTGTGAGGGAGTCAAGCCTAGTCCCGCTCTGATACCATGTTGAATTTTTCATAAGAGATTATATTGTATGTGAATGAATATCTCATTACAATGATGAGTGTTCTATATATAAAGAACATATAGTGACCATCCATGAAGAGATGCCTCCCTTGGGTAATAAATATATTTATACTTTATATTATAGTATACATATAATACAAATATATTTTATACTTTATTATATATATGTTTATACTTTATATTATAAATATATTATTACATTAATAATATTATAATTAATAATATTTCTTAATAATTAATAATCATATTATTAATTATCAATCTAGTAGAATGTCTTTCCGATGCTGCCGAAACATCAACATGTTCTACATTTCACATGGCCTAAATTTATATTGATTTTGTAACCATGGAAGAATTAGTGCGAATTCACAACTCAGAGAAGCCTTGATAACCTAGCATTTGAGGATGACACCAATATTCTTAAAAAAGATGAATATTTTTGCACTTTCTTAGAGGCATAGGTCCAAGGCCATGTGGTTAAATGTCATATTGCATTTTCTTAAAATCATATATTAGATATATGTGCTCAACAAATATAATTCATATGTAACAACCCTCCGTAATGCCTAAGAAAATTCGAAGCACAAAAGGTAATTTTTTTTTTATTGCATTAAGAAGTTAACATCAACACATGACATGGAAACGCCTAGTCAACAACATCATAAGTAAAATCAGTACCAGCTACTCATCAAGGAAATCACTAAAAATGCATTCAACGTGTCAACGAAGGATAATGACACATAAACATAAATAGCGTAGAATATTAACACATCATAATATCTTGAAGCAATTTACAACAACGTTCATCAGATGATGAATATAAAATCACTACCAGCCCATCTTACCCTGCACGGTTAGGACCTCCAAGACACATAAGAAACGCTCAAGCCTAGGTTCCAATTGATTTTAACCATTTAAGGTCTCAGGGATGGTGATTTTTCTAAGGAACAAGGAGGTGTCTACATCCCACTAGCACAATCATATCCAAGCAACTAGATAAAACAACAACATAAACGACCATCCATTTCATCTATCCATTAATCTTAAAACATCAAATAATCCATGGAGCAAGGGTAATCATTATTGTTATCAATCATACATCAACAATTAACTATTCATTGCACGCGAGAGTAACAATTGTATAACATTCACATGTCAACTTAAGTAAGGGCGCAAGAGGAAACTAGTTGTTAAATCAGTCATGCATCTACATAATTTCATGATGCAAGATTAATTAACATTAAATTCAAGGTGCAAGAGAATGATGACGAAGCAATTGCACACCCACTGAAATTAAGGCACACAAGTAATTTTTATTACTAAACTAGACATGAATCACCACTAATGAAATGTGTGCGAGTGATCAAGCTAAATCATTGTACATCCATTGTTATTCCAATGCGCAAGCAATCTAATTATTAAATCATAACATATTCAATGGCGCAAGATAAATATTCATTAAATTTTTATGGCGCCAAAGTAACTACACATAAGTCCATCCACACATAGCTATGTATATCATGGTGCAAGTAAATGTCAATTGAATTAAGGCGCATATGAAATAATAAAAAATCCATCTGGTATCAACATTAATTCTCTGGCGCCAAAGAACCCATCACTTAGTCATTATACATTAACAATTTTTCATAGTGCAAGCAATCCAATGACTAAACAAACATTCCTTACATCATATTTCCGTTCGCACAAGAAGTCTAAAATCTAACATCAATCTTTACATTAAATTCATTGCGTGCTAGGAGTCTAATATCTAAAAGCATCATTCATTACATTAATTTTCATTTCGTGCAGAAATATAGTATCTAAACAATCATTCATTACATTAATTTCTTTGCGTGCTAGGAGTGTAACATCTAAAACTATCAATCATCAACATTAAATATTCAACACGTGATAATTCAAACTTCTAAAACAATCATACATCATCAATATGTATTGCGCAATAGTCACAAATATTAAATCAATCATCAACATTAAGATATTCAAGGTGGGCGATCAATTTAATAATTTAATTGATCACACTTCAACATTAATAAAGTGAAAGAAGAATGCGTGGTTGGTTCATTTAATTTATCACACATCAATATTAAATTTGAACAATTAACAAAAATCTTTAAGTTGAACATTTAAATAAGCCTTTAAGTTGAACATTAAATAACCATAGGTTGAACATTAGTAAACCTTAATTGCACCCTTAATAAACATTCAGTTGAGCATTAAAGGAACATTAAGTTGATCGTTCAATGAACATTTAATTGAACCTTGAATAATTAATTAAGTTGAGCATTAAAGGAAAATGAAGTTGATCATACAATAAACATTCAATTGAACCTTTAATTACATAAAATAAAACTGGTAATACAACTAAAACATGTGTTATCTCTTACCCCGATACAAGCTAAAAGGAAGGTTCAAACCACTGAGTTGGCTAGCTAAAAATAGGAGGTTCCCATACCCACTCAGCATGCTTTAAATGCCATCCACTGAGGGAACATGTGGCAAAACACAAAGATACAAATGTAAAGTTGTTGGGTGAAATTACTTCATAAATGCTGAGGGTAACTATGATTTTCAGAGGTTACCACATGCTACAAAATTGCTCAGGGAAGGAAATAAAAAAGGTTAAAAGTGGAATCCCTTTGGCATTTTACCCACCAAGAAAATCACAAAGGAACATGCATGTGCAAACATGCATGTTAAAACCTCGTGTATTCCCAAGGTTAAAACGTTGAGGGTAAAAGGTAACTTGCCGAGAAAAAGAGGGATTTACGTTGGGAAAGGAATGGTAAGACACTAAGTAAATAGCCCAAAAATAATCGTAGTGCCTGAATGGTTATATTCGTTGTATAAAGCAAGGAAAACGATGGGCGAATTAAGAATGAAACATTGAGTGAAATACCAAAAATAATTGCAGTGCCTTAATGGTTGTAATTGATGCATAAAGTAAGGAGAATGTTGGGCGAATTAAGAATGAAACGTTGAGTGAAATACCAATTATAATCGCAGATCTTGAATGGTTAAATTCATTGTATAAGCAAGGAAAAGGATGGGAGAATTAAAAATAAAACGATGAGTGAAATAAAAAATATAGTCACAGATCCTGAATGGTTATATTCGTTGTATAAGCAAGGAAAATGATGGGTAAATTAAGAATAAAACACCAAGTGAATTACAAAAATAATCGTGGTGCCTTAATGGTTATATTTGCTGCATAAAGCAAGGAGATTGTTGGGCGAATTAAAAATAAAAACACTGAGTGGAATAAGGTCAGAGCACTGAGTAAAAAGATATAGTATATGAGTGATGAGTGGTAAAATAGCTAAGTAACTGGTGGAAAATTATCGAGTAGTAAGGGAATATTTCACTGTGTAAAAGAAGGAGGCAACACAGACAAATACAATTAAATTTCACAGCTTGGGTTATGTTGATGGGTCCTAAATCCCTTGATTCAAGAGTAGGAACCAAACCTGCCACCGAGGCCCAATTAGACTCTGCAGCATTTAATAGTGGAGTGGTTCTCCAAATCTTGCGATCCGCCAATTTATCGATGGGATTTATTTTTTCTTGTGAAGGCTCTTCCTTCAGTTCAAACTATCTCTTTTTGTATTTTCTCTTGGGTGGGACCGATATGAGATGTAAGCCAGTATAAAACAACTTGGCAACAAAATAGAATTAAGATTAACTACTAGGGAAGAGGCTGAACTTGGGATAACCTGTTGCTCAAGCATGCAGACGACAATTTTATACCACAGGCCTAGTACTAATACATTAACCATGTGAGCATCCAATTATTGTTTGAGAAACTAATTACTATAAGGAAAACACATATGCGATAAGACAATGGCAAGCAAAATAATTCACCTACTTAATCATCCATCACATAATAACACCATGATTCATATTCATCATTAAAGTAAAGAGCAACAAAATATTGCACCAAATAACTTGACAATAAATTAAATAGCTCATACTCATTACAACATAATTCATGAAACAAGATAAGAAATAGTTCTTCTCCACGTCCAATCACATGCATTTGATGAAAATAACTTTGTGTCTGGTCTAGAAGGAATTCTCTATTAACGATAGCTTCAAAATAATTCTTAACAACCAAAAAGAAAAAATTTCTTGAAACAACCATCCACCTCCTCTAATTGGTCGATGTTCTTATTTATAACATAAAATTCAACTGAAAATAACAGGTGAGTGTAGTTTAAACAAAACAAAATTCTGCATGTGGCACCCTCTTCTAACAGTTTCTTTAACAGTGAAATCAAGATATCCCTTCGAAAGGGTGAATTTTTTCATACTCTGATCAACTGATAAACAAATCATCGCAAGTTTGCACCCATGGAACTCTGTGTTGCTCCATCGGAGCCACGTAAATTTCTCTCACCTCAAACGCATGTACTCGGTACTTCATTAGACTGGTGCTTAACTGTTGTAGCACATTCCGAGCTCTAATCAGATGTTCCATAAATCTTTTCACTTGTCTTGGCATTGTGTCGGTCACCTTCGCGAGCTCTTCAGTCCATAATAAATATTTCTTGGTATGCGATTCGACTATGTCGCACAAGTCGACGAAGTCATCGGGGGTACCAAAATCTGGGAGTCCGATATCCTTCATCGCCTGCTGAAATTCGGATTCATTTTATCTCGGATTTCTTGGTGAGGTTACGGAGTCTATTTTGCTCGATAGTCAGAGAGATCTTTCCTGCTAATCGGAATTAAAATTGTTTAGAAGTTTCTTATAGAACAATACTTAAGAAAATATATGAAAAATGTAAGCGGGAAGAAAACATAATGATGCATACCTGTGAAGTTTGCTAAGCCTAGTTGTTTGATACTTACGTGTTCTCTGCAACCTTTCGGATTACCTGTACCATTCCTATTAGTGCCACCATTTTCTTCAGTTAGGGTGGGTTATATCCGCACATCATAGCATGCTAGATAAGGTATGGAAAACATGAGAGTCAAAGTCACGCTAGTGGCCGGTTGGCCCTTGGGGTCGGGAAAGGATGTCAGAGCCGAACATGTTCCAAAAGTATGAGTAAGTTCCAAAAAGATCGGATACTATCATAAGGGGAGACGTTAAATGCTTCAGGTTGAGGCAGGTTGCTCAAACAAAAGTCACATCAGCAAGTGCATCAACCATCATTAGCTCATTATGG
Source organism: Picea mariana (assembly GCA_032191745.1). NCBI lineage: Eukaryota > Viridiplantae > Streptophyta > Pinopsida > Pinales > Pinaceae > Picea > Picea mariana. The sequence goes on along the minus strand of JASDQU010208299.1, from coordinate 5,405 downwards.
AGGCTAGGGAAATTGAGAGGAATCGAGATAACTGTACCACACATCCTTCGCAATTCCTATCGGCTACATCTCACACGCCTCAGATCATACCGTTGTGAGGATGTGACACAACAATTCTTTAAAACATCCTGTCACAAGGTATTCAATGGCCCCTGACACATTTTGGCTCGCTGCCCTGCTCCATTATAAATTCTAGATGTTCTGTAAGTGTTCTACTCACCAACCAATCTTGTGTGCCATTGGTAACTCGTGTCATGATCTCACTTCAACCAAATTATTTTATTTGGGCCTTTGTCAAGCCATCTGCGCATAAGGTGGATATGGTGCCACACCATGGGAACTCCTCAAAACACAAGACGGGGCCTGCGAGGCAGCCAAAGTGTTAGGCCTGAGCCACAAAATGCCTAGGACTCATTCTTATTTGTAGCGGGTGTTCCCGAGGCTTCGAAGGGATATTCCTACCTTCAGGCGGAGACGATGGTATCACCCCGTGCGGATGCCGAAGTGGAAGAAGTTACATCGGGAGGACACAATTTGGAAGTCATGATTCCTCAGTAGCATATACCATGGAGGAGAGGAAGGCCCAAGAAGAATAAAGAAGTGGGAGGGGAAAGCCAAATCCCGATTTAGTCGTGCACATGATCAATCGCTGAGGAATTGCTGATGCTCACTATCTGGCTAGAGCCAATCGAAACCATAAGTTGAGGAAGAGGGAGCCGAATGAGAAGGACAAAAGCCCTGGGTTCTAACATTCGAGCACCTAGTTAGCAGCTAGAGGAGGTACAACTCACCATAGCTGAACTCTACTAAGAAAATAGAGAACTACAACGACAGTTGGCGGAAAATACCCTTGAGGGGTCATCACCACAAGGTCATGAAGGGAACACAACCTAGCTCAAGAGGAAACTTCGGGAGGTGTAGGATATGATCATGAAGTTGCGCGAGGCGCAAAGGGTGTCATAAGAACGAAAGATGAAAACACCTCACGAATCTTGAAGTAGCCAGGAAGAAAGTCCACATGCAGAAGATGCATGATTGGAAAACTTTTTTTTGTATTCTCAGACGCGACACTGAACTTTGATAATTTTCCCTCTCGTAAAGAGAATTTTGTTTTCTTAATGCAACCGGGTTGGTTGGCCAAAAGGTGTAGACAGTGTCTACTATATGTAAACTGAGCTTGACGACAATCTAATATATATAAAGTCTTAAAATTTTGATGAATGGGCTCTGGTTATAGCGATTGAATGCATCCTTTCCTCTCTTGGTGTGTGTATACTATGTTCTTTGTCTATATTTTATTGTAAGTTAGCCCTTATTTTTCACTTAGTCTTGCTTCAGTTTGCTTTTTTTTTTTATTAATATCCTTCTATAAAAAACATTTGACACCGATTGATTTCATCGTACGATATCGACATGGTACCACTAACTCGGGATGCAGGGTACTAACGACCGGGAACTTAGCTTACGGGTGATGTTCGGGCTTTGGACTTTGCTTAAGTTGAGCGCTTTAATGTAAACTTGGGACTGCTGATGTCGAAAAGGTATCAGAGGTCGACTTTCGGAAATAAACCTATCACGCGTCCTCCTTATAAGTTAATGCCCCCGAAAAATCCCCGATATCGAGAACGTTTCGGAAGTCGACAATCGATGATATCAATTAATTCTTTGTGAGAGCTTACTCTCTTAGTATTTCATTGATGCCAAAGGGATTGTTCATCAGTGATATCCTCGGTGATTCCAGTCGTGAAAGAAGGAATCCATCTGTCGATGCCGACAAAGATCGGTACTCGACAACCTTGGTTCTCTCAAGTGATTTTCCCTTATCTTCAATTCTTTTTGATGCCGAATTTTTTAGCACGCCGGGGAAAAGTTTCGGCTGTTAATTCTCTGATTAAATATTAGTCTTTTAAGTTATGGTGATTTTCACATGCTCAAGAAATTTTTTAAAGACTAATATGAGATTAGAAATGGTAAGCAAACATAACATTTTCCACAATGAAGACAAATCAAGTAGTGCAAAAGATCAAGTGGTACTCAAAAAGTAAAATTTGACATAGGCTTTTTAGGGTGTGTTGAGTGCTAAAAAAATAGAGATTCACTGGCCGAAAAAAGAATCTATATTCTTCCTTCATGCTCGGCTGATACGAAAGTTGGTGGAGAACCTTACTGGTTTTAAATCAGAGCCTGTTTTACCTTTGCAATTTGAAATTCTCTGGTTAATGCTTCCGGGTCTGCCTGTGGGGTTTTTAACCTTTATCCCTCCTTCGTTTCCTATAACCCTGACTCATGACCCATTTTAAAAAAATATAGTAAAAAATCCACTGACATGGAGCCTTTAGTTACCTCTAATCACTTTCTTTGGTGTTGCTCCACTTCCAACGATCGTCCATAGTGTTGGGTATGTGTTATATTCTTTGCATGTGTGTGTGTGGGTGCGTTAGATTCGACAAATGCATCTGAAGATCCCTATAGTAGTGCGATTTGTGTCATGTGCACCGAGCGCTTCCTAGGGGGGTCCCAGGTATGCCCCCCCCCTAGTTACACACAGTGTTTAGGGCAGCGCCCTGATTTTTTTTTTGGGCGATTTTTTCTATTTTTAGCGGTTTTCTAAATTAATCTCGAATTAAGGGATTAGGGTTTTTGTATCTACAAAATACCTAAAAACATTGTATATATTGTATGGTGAATGGTGAAATTCGATATAATGGATATAAGAGAGGTTTTCCCCTGTTGAGGGTTTCCAGTATAAATCTCTGTGTACCATGTGTATGAGCCATTGATTAAATTCTGTTTCGCTTAAGAATCTATATGCATTGGTTTACTTTATAGGTTTAAAACTTACATGTGGTATCAGAGCTCATTTTTGGATTCATAGGGACGCCTTTGTTGTTTAGGGTTTGGCTCAGTCTTGATAGATAAATTTGATCTTGGGTCTATGATAAACCTAGGTTTAGTGGGAGCTTTTGCAGTGTTTATTCGAGTGTATAAAGAGGAATGGTGAGCTCTTCTAGAATTGAGATAGAGAAGTTCAAAGGTAAAAACTTGAGCTATGGAAGCTCAATATGGAAGACCTTATTGTAGACAAAGAAAAATGGATCGGTGTGGATCCTGGTACACAACCTACTGGTACGCAGCCTACTGACACATAGACGACTGATGCACAACCTACTAGTACACAAACTACTAGTACACCACCTACTGGTATGTCAAAGGAAGATTGAGAGAAGTTGGACATAAGAGCAAGGAGTACTATTCGACTTTGCTTGGAAGATTTAGTGTTGTTGAATGTATCGGGAGATTCTACAACCAAGGAACTATTGAATAAGTTAGGGAATTTGTATCAATCAAAGTCCCTAGTAAACAAGTTGTTTCTTCGAANGCAAGTCAACTTGTCTCTGTTAATATTACAATTGCAAAAGAAGATAAGTGTATTACTTTTTATGTTCTTTGCTATAATCTTGGGATAATCTGGTTGTAGCAATTGGTAGTACCATTCAATCTACATTGAAGTATGAGGATGTAGTTTCATCCTTGTTATCTGAAGAGATGAGGCGGAAAAGCATGGATAGTCATAACACAGATTCTTTATTTGTAATAGGTCGTACTCGAGACATGAATCCTAGTAAGCCTTCAAGGGGAGATCTAAATCTACAGGTATATCTAAGTCTCCAGGAAAATCTTTGAGGAAATGCTAGAAGTGTGGTAAAATAGGGCATTATAGGAAAGATTGCAAGTCTAAGAAGGTTGAAAAACCAAAGGGATCTGATAGTACCTCTTCCATAGAGGCAAACATCTCCACTGAAGAAGGAGGTGATGTTTACCTGGCATCTATAGGTACACATGCAGACTGTGATATATGGTTGATCGAATCAGGTGTGTCATACCATATGATTCCTCACAAGGAGTGGTTCTATGAATATGAAAAATATGATGGTGGTGATGTATTCCTAGGAGATGACTCGACAACAAAAATAATGGGACGTGGAAGGGTTAAGTTGCTGCTAAAGTATGGAAGGATTAGAACTCTCCCTAGGGTTCTGCACATTCCAAAACTAGATAGGAGCATAATATATGTAAGCAAGTTGGATGATGCAGGAGTGGATACTGTATTGGAAAAGGGCACTTGCAAGATGGTACGAGGAGAAATGGTGTTGATGAGGGGAGTTCGGTGTGGAAATATATACAAGTTGTTGGGAAGAACTTATACTAATGGAGGTAAAAGTTATTTTGTCCCTGAGCAAAGAAATGAAGGTGAAAAGACCAATATTATCCCTGAAAAGAAGACCATGTTGTGGCATCAAAGACTAGGGCATATTGGAAAAAAAGGCCTTCGAACACTACATGATAAAGTTATGGTTGAAGTTATGTCTAATTGCACTCTGGATTTTGATTTTTGTGAACATTACATATATGGTAAACATAATCGATTAAGATTCCCATCTGGTGCTACAAGAGCAAAGGGGATCTTAGAGTTGATACACAGTGATGTGTTTGGACTTGTTCCTGTTCCATCCCTAGGTAAATTTGCGTATTATGTTTCATTGATAGATAATTTCTCAAGGAACACATGGATTTATTTTCTTAGAAAGAAATCTGAGGTATTTGATAAATTTAAAGAGTTTAATTCCCTGGCAAAAAATCAGACAGAAAAGAAAATAAAGGCATTGAGAACAGATAATGGTGGAGAATTCTGTGGAAATGAATTCAAAGAATTATGTAAGAAGTCTGGTATAGCAAGGCAAAAGACTACTCCATACACTCCTCAGTAGAATGGAGTTGCATAAAGGATGAACATGACACTGATGGAAAAAGCAAGGAGCATGCTCAGCGATGCTGAGTTAGGACAAGAATTTTGGACAGAGGTAGTGGGTACAACATGTTACCTGGTCAATAGATCACCTTCATCAACGTTGGATGATAAAACTCCACACGAGGTATGGAATGAAAAGAAACCCTATCTTCAACATCTTAGAGTGTTTGGTTGTGATTCTTATGTACATGTTCCAAAGGAAAATAGAAGTAAGATGGATAAAAAGGCTGAAAAGTGTATCTTTATTGGTTATAAAGATGGTGTGAAAGGTTATAAGCTTTGGAACCCAGATACCAAGAATAATGTTTACATTCAAGATGTTGTTTCCAGAGAGGTAAAAGATGTTTCCAAACAAGAATTCCTACCAAGGCTAGAAGAACCTGAGAAAATAGAGCTTGTGTTGGATGATGCAAAATATGAATCATCTGAAGAAGATGAAGCAGAATAAGAAGAACCTCATACCCCAGTATTGAGGAGATCAGTGAGAGAAAGAAGGCAACCACAAAGGTATAGTCCACCTGATTTTCGTTCCAATTTTTCTTTATCTATTACTGATGATGATCCCATAACTGTCAGGGAAGCAGTGAATTCAGAG
>JASDQU010208297.1:26123-41027 GCA_032191745.1 Picea mariana | reverse complement strand
AGGGCACCCAATCACTGAAACAACAACCATAACACATCAGCAAACAAACTTTTCAGAGGGCTGTTATAAAACAGCAATTACACATTTTATGACAGCAGAAAACTTAGTGACTTTGCTTGGTCAAAGACAGGCCAAGAAGTCTTGCTGATAGGACCTGGATTTTCTACAAAGGGTACAGGTCGGCCCCACCTTAATGTAAAAGATAATTAATTTGGTAATTATTAATTATATTGTGAGTTAGTGAGGTTGGCCCTGTTGTGCCAATAGACACTTTTGTTGACAGGTTCAGTCTAATATAAGTAAAGGTAAATTCTCCATTGAGGAATCATATCTTAAGTGTGAGTTTGGAAATTTCAGCAAGTACATCTTCTTGGGAAAAGTGTGCACCTCTCTTGGGCGCTAGTCTTATAGGGTTTGTGAGCACCCTTTTGTGTGCTAGGTTTTCTTCGTGGTGGAGGTCTTTCTCTTGAAGAATATAGAAAAGGATTGGTTGGGTTTTCTTCCCTTGTTGAGAAGGGTTTCCCAGGATACTTCTTGTGTACTTGTGCATGGTGTTTCCTCTTGTGATCTTGGTTGTTGCAACAAAATTATTGTTCATGGTTTAAGTAAAATGCTAAAATGGAATGAACTTCATGCTTAAACCTTGCCTATTGAAAAATCAATATATCCATGTACCAGTACAAAAGAGGACAAAATTGGAGCCCTCGAGGGAGAAAGGCTTATTTATTGGCTATAGTGAGACCCCAAAGAGATATAGGGTTTGGAATCATACCATCAGGTTTATCAAGATGTTATGGTGCAGGATGATGTGCAACTTATTGTGTCAGGATTGGAGGGACAGCTAGTTCCAGATGGCTCTTACAGAAGTACCTTCCTCGCTAAGAGGGAGTGTTGATGTTTTGTAGCTCAGACAGGTACTTCCACATTGGTTTGTGTCTAACATGTGGAAGTCATCATTAATACCTCTCAGAACTTTGCAAATTCACTTTAATAATTTAATTATTAAAGTGAATGTCTTTTTATAATTAATGGAGGTTAATTTAAATAAAATGCCTAAGTTTTTAGCATTAGTGATTTAAGTTGAATCTTAGCCACTTATCTCAAGTGAAGGAGATTTAATATCATCCATTGATCACTTTGGAGATTAGGGTTAGGGATCATCTCAAGATTATAATAAGAGGCCAAGGGAGAGGAGAAGCCACACATTGATTTGGAGTCAATGACTCATAGACTGAAGAAGGAATTTCATTCTACAGGTCAGAGGCAACGATAGAGAGAATACAGCAGCCAGGAGAAACTCAAGAGGGTCATAACAACAAGGCAGCGGCCAATTCTTTTCCAGGAAGGCCATACAGCAGGAAAAGGAGGGCCTAGAGGTTGTACATCATGCAGGTAGGGTCATACAGCCACCCACTGGTCGTTGTACAACATACGGACCCGGACCGTATAGTCCGTACAGGTCGCGGCAGTAGCCATACTGCATACATCCAGGTCGTACAGCCAGCAAATTGCAGATCAGGTAGAGGGTTTTTCAGTCAGGGTCTACTCAAGTCGTACGGGTCCATATAGGTCGTATGGGTCTGTATGGATTGTACGGGTCAATACAGGCCGCGGCAGTAGTTGTACATCCCTCAGCAAGCTGTACAACATACAGCCAGGTCATCGTGCAACAGATCAAGTAGAGGGTTTTTCATTCAAGGTTTTTACCAGGTTGGTCTGCAATTGTATTTCTCTCGGGGTTCTTGACATACAAGGGTTCGTATTGTCTCATTTATGGATTACTTTGTGGAGGGTGTGTTTCCCTTCGTCCACAATGCAACATTTTTCCCAACCCTTTTATTGCCATTAATTCATTATGGTCTGAAACATTGAGTACTATGTGCAATGGAAAGTAAGGATTACTGCAATGCCACTTGAAGCTAGAAACACACAAAGTGCCATATGCAATGGAAAGTAAGGGCGACACTGCAAAATGTATTTCCTCAACAAGAAAGACATTTATTAATTGTGTTTAGAAGGTCTTTGATTCTTATGGAGAAGCATTTCATTGCTTGCAGGACCTTAGGGTGAGCATCTAGAAGGATAATGATTGGCTTTTAACTTTTTCTAGCTACAACACCTTTGGGCCTTTAGCACCTTCTTACCATGAAATGAGGTACAATACCTTCTTGGAGTCAATGAACCCGAAAACCTAAAAGGTGAGGAGACGACGGGGAAGAAGTGTGGAAAATGGTAAGTATGAATGGGAATGGTAAGATGACCCTTCAAGGAACTACCCAGTAGACCCACTTGCTAAAACACAATGACAACCACCAAGGTGAAATTAGACAAAAGGTATAATTTCCAAGCAAACGTTCCATAATCAAGAAAGGATTATTTGCAACATCTTCAAATGCTTCAAATATTAAAGTGACACTTACCATGACACTAAACATGTTACCTCATGAAGCAGGACCCGTTGTCTTCTAGGATTCAAACCGGATGTAGTGGATGTTGCTATGTTGCTGGCGATGAGTGGTGATTAGCATGAATAGGAGGGAACCTGTGGGTTTTGTTGGTCAATCTGACTATCGACACTCCATGTTTGCTACATGTGGGCCTTGAGACMTGATCTCCTTAGTTACCCCTAGACTGGGGGGCTAACAAGGCCTATCATGGAATCAACGCYTAATTGGTTACAAGAGGAGGGAGAGGACGCAATAGCARGGGAGASAGAGGTAGAGGAGGATGTTCCAAAGAAGACACCTTTACARGAGGCAACTATTGATATTGTGAGTGCACCAGTGCAAACACCTTCATGGACTTAGACGGAGCTAGTTGGACTTAGCAGTAGTACCAATAGAGTACARCAGAGTCTAATCTTTGCTTCTTCTACAGGACATCTAAGTCCAATGCCAACGCCAGGGCCTTCTTCCTCTAAAGGAAAAGCCATTTCTAGAGGCATTGCCTTTTCCTATAAAAGGGGCAGAGGGAATTGTTAGTTTATTTATCCGATTTCATTGTAGATGACTTATGATGATGAGATACATTTATTATATTTTTTGATGAAATTTTGAGGGTTTGTAGTCAAGACTCAGGACATGATTCAATGTTGATGTGCGATGTATCACTAGACAACTTATACATCTTATATATCAGTTCTCTTTTCATATTTATATGGAAATGCATTTATTTGATGTTGTTGTAGCTTTAGATATTAAAAAAATTGAAAAAAAAAAATGAATGTTTTGTATATTTTTTATTTTTCCAACATTTTCTGATATTTTCCTCGATGTCGTCGATATTTTCTTTTCCGGAACCTCGGCGATGTTTTCGCCGATACGATGTTTGCAACACTGCAGTTTTATGATCACGATGTTAAGGCCAATTCTAGTGCTCATAATGACACATTAAGAAAGAGATGTGATCATACATAGATTAAGAAGAAAGTGTTGCCACGATGCCTCTTTATTGAAGATATGATTTTGAATAACAATCGGGATGATTTTAACTTGTGTTGAATAGTAATGATGGATGTTCTAAAGATCAATATAGAAGATAAGACAAACAGTGAAAGAATAATTGTCATTTCACCCAATTCATTTATCTATTCATGAATATCATTTTATAGGTTGAACTGGATAACTGTACTTGAAGTAATTATGCACTTAATTGAGGAGAAAAATGTGTTGAATGGTGAGAAAAAGATTGGAATCTAAAAGACATAAATACAGGCCAATACCTACAGTAAGTAGGTCAGCCAAAAAGATCAACCTCAAATAGACATAAATACTGGTCCGTACCTACGGTAGGCAGGTCAGCCAAGTATTATGTAGGGAAGTGTGCAATGAATGTAGGCAATTAGGATTTTTGCACCTCAGTAGACACCGCTTTATTTGGAAGGGTATCACTTTACAATTGTGACTTGGACATGAGCATCATTTGCTTCATTGGATAAATCATTTTGGAGCAAATATTTTAGGTGGGCTATAAATTATAATTCACACTTTTAATCAAYATTGAGTAAGTTGTAAGTCCTCAAAGCCAAAATTTTGGGACCTCACTACGGACTGCTCTATTTGGAAAGATAAGACTTTTCAATTGTGATATATAACTCAGAATCAWTTGATTTATTGGGAAGATCATTTTGGATCAAGTCTTTAAGGTGGTTATAATTCACACTTCTAAACGATATTGAGCAAGTTATCAGTCCTCAAAGATAATGTTCAGAATCAGCTTTTATTTCAATATATAACAATTAGTTTTCCTTCATAAGACTAATCTTTTGTTACTGATCTGTATCAAGGCCAACTGTAACGCAATTATACATCAAAACCATATATTGATACCATTTATGAGGCCATAACACTTATCATACCACTGAAAAGTACTCCAGTTAATTAATTGACAAACCAAATAGTCCCTTTCAACTTGAAAGCATAGTTTTAGATATTCTAATTCGAATACAACTATGCCTTCTATTGATTTTGAGACTCAACAAAATTTTAAATAAAATAAAAAAATGTTGTACAATCAAGCAAATAAAAAAGTTTAAATATTCCACAAATATCATATGCAACAAATCAATATATTCAAAAATCATAATTTGCCTGCTCAACATTTTACTACAAAACTTCACCAAGAAAAACACAATCTTGAGATGCAACAGTAGCCTGAATGCAAAATCATAGAGCTCAATCCTTGTTAACAAGCAAAGGAAAACGAAGATACCTTTCATTCCCGCCACTACTATGGGGAGAGTAAACTGAATTCCGCCTAGCCACTGTCGAAGTCCTTCCTGCAGCAACAATATGTTGCGGAGACTGGTCCGGACTGTAACATGTAAACTATTAACTCACTAAAATACAATATTCAACCTGTCAAAAATAATGGCATTTCTTATACATAAACAAAATACAACAAAACTAGTAACAAGAAAACTATAATAAAGTTAAATGAAAAATATATACAGAAGTTAAGCTAGCTAGCTATGACCCCTGTGATAACATTATGGCATACTACTAAATCACTTCATTTGCAAAAAACAAAAGACAGAAAAATTACATTGAAAATCCATATCAGGATTATTTTAACAATTTGAATTACTCGATTCATATATCTTATTTAGTGCTAACTTGAATCATATAAATAAAATTGATAATTCCGTAAAAACAGAGAAGCATTCAACATATTAGTGTTATCCATCTTCTATATTGTCCACCGCCAAAAAATTCTTCAGCCATGTAAGAGGAGCCATAAATATCAACATTGAATCTTTATTGACATTCATTCAATGAATCATAAACAAGTCTACAATTTCTGTCAGAACTCAGACAGAAATTCTGGCATACATGCACAATGGACAACAGATAAAATATAGGACATAAGAGAATATTATTTTATCAATGTCCACAAATCACCAAGGAATATGTCAATGGGACTAGAGAGTACAATCAGTGGCAACAAAACTGTGGGAGTGTCCAAAACACTACTAGATGCTATAATGTTATCCAAGTTAAAAAAGATACAACAGACATCATAAGAGGACCAAGTTTAGCATCAGAATCATAACTTCAAATACAGGTAGGGCGGGGGTGGAAGAAAACACATCCCTGTCTCCATCAATCACTGTGAAGTAACCAATGCAAACCCTGATGATGTGCTTTGGAGAATGCCCACGGTTAGGGGGCTTGCATGTACAATCCCAGAAGCAGCAATGTAGCAAGATGACCTGCTTCTCCCAACCCTTGAGGTCAATGGGAAGAATCATATGATGGGGGTCTCACCGTTCAAACCAACCCAGGGAGTGTACATTGCAGTAGGTATGTTGGACTTTGAGGTTGCACAGAGGTGATGTGCATGTTAGCGATGTGGGAAGCAATATGTTGTCTTATGCAGATACCTAAAACAAAATCCAAGGCAGGGGAGTCTACCTAGCACTTAGTGCCTCCAACTGCCGAAATAAGTTGGAAGAATGAAGCATTCGGCCTAATAGTATTTGCCTTGGAGAGGCCATGTAAAGCATCTTGTTTCCTCAGGCACATATAAGCTAGGCATCTCTGATCAAGTTAGCGAAAGAAAGTCACAAGAAAACCTCCTAGATMTTGTAACAAGGAATAGAAAATCCCCCAGATCTCATAATACACAAGACACCTAAAGATGAAGTACTCCTTAGACGCGATCTCTTGGAGATCGCATCATTGATAGATCCTCTTAGCCATAAGGGTGGTGGTCTATCTCGATCCGTAAGTGGTAGGAGYAAACTCACAACTAGATGAACGAGATACTGAGGCCATGAACACAATGACAGTCAATGTAGTTAGGAGTCAGGACACACAATGACRCCATCCTCTAGTTGCATGAAATGCTCATAATAAAAGYCCATGTTTGGGCCAACAATTTGAAGGGGGGAGACCAGGCTGCYCAGAATGTACCTCCCATAGATGCCATCCATGACTACTTGTCGATCCCTCCTTTAGTGGGGAGGAGATGACCAAGAGCATACAAAAATTAAGTGAAGGGAGGGAGATACTCTATGWAATGCCAATGGATTAAAAAGTGAGGTAGCTTTTGAAAACCAATCCATTTGCCTCTAGAAAGACCTAGGGAAGCCACCCCCTCAGAGGATAAAAAGGGCATGACAAGGGTATATATGCCACCCCAAAACAAAATCTCCCATGGTGAGGATTATGTGGAAAGAAAAGAGTCTAAAGATTTTCTCTAGGTGTTAATGATAATCCCCAAACTCAGCCTCCAGAGAGAATAGCATACATGCATTAAGATTCTCAACAATGTATATACAATAGGACTATCACAACCTTTCAATAATTGAAAATTAATAATAGTTACCAATGGATTATCACAAAGTACTTACATCATAAAACATTAATTTTGTGAAACCAACATGTAATGATTGACTAAAATCAAAACCTAGCATGACTAGCATATAATGTCAATGTGACTACATACAAATTTGCATAAATTCCCAGTGTTCTTATCACTTCCTATCGTCTTCAGAGAAAATTATCCCTAATTTCTAAATGATCATCATCGATCAAGTATTATCACTATAGTAGATGATGTGGTTGCTTGGAAATCCTCCATGCTTATGTGGCAATGTGCTCTACCCTATGAGGGTTATACCTAGCATGGAGTATGCATTCGACAATTTGTTGTATGCGATCTTGTACAGGCTAGAGAAAGATGCCATCTATATCAACCAAGAGCAACTATTGGGGCAACCCTTAAAAAGGAATTTGTTCACTTTCTAATGCCCAAGAAGTTGATTAACTTGACAAGTCAAATGGATCATTCGCAATTCCTACACATTCATATTCTCGACAAACACTGAAAAAGGCAATTTGTTAACTTGCATTAAGGAACATACTCTCCTTAATACTAGTAAAGGGGAGTCGAAGTGATTCATTTTTTAGTGCTTGTGCAACATGTGGATGTTATCGATGTTAAATTTTAAATGTTCCACCAAGACTCTAGGACGCGGGTGCGAAGACACGCACAAGGGGGACATGTGGAAGTACCCCCAAATTTTAGGGATTTTAGGGAAATAGGGGACAGGGGGACATCACATATATAATATAAAAATATAAAATATAAAATTTTAAAAATAAAAATAATAATGATAAAATCTCAACAATAACAATTCATCCCATGCAAATTCATCAATAAATACTAAATACTACTAAATTACTAAATTGAAAATTCAAATTTGTAAATGATATAAACTATTAAACATGATTCAAAATTCAAATTCAAATTCAGTAATGAAATACATTGATTCGTATTTCACAAATGAAAGTTGAAACAAAAATAGTAAAATATTGGTACAATGATTTAAATTCGTCGTTCATCATTCTAGAATCTAATTAATTAGTACTAAGCAAAATAGTAGATCCTAAAGTTTGAGTGAACTATCATTTTTTTTCGAGCGGTTTATCACTATTTGTAATGTTCCCAAGAAGATATGCTAGGAACTTAGGTTTATTTTCTGACTTGTTTGTGTTATTGTTCGAGTGTTTTTGTAGGTTTTGCTTCTCAGAGTTGCGTTGGATGTGTTGTTGGCTTGAGATTTATGGCATATGAAAAATGAATATAGCACAGCAATACATGGAGATAACAAGATACAAGAAATATAACACAAGAAAATGCTCAATAACTTCAGATCTGACCTTTATTTAGATATGGGATTTACAGATCTGGAATAATATAGCAGAGAATAAGAAGTATGAGCTGAATATGCCACCAAGATACAATTAAATAGAGATGTTGCCGCCAAGATACAATGAAATAGAGAAGTAAGTCCTCCTAGGTCTTCATTAGCAACACCCAAGTACATACAAGATCAATTTCTTTCCCTTGAAATATTAACACCTTCAGATCTAGTGGAGATGTACCCAAACTAACTGTAGCCACCAAAGAAATTCGGCCTCCCTCATGCATTCCCTCAAACCCCTGGAAAACTTTGCCAAACTGTAGATCGAGTGATGTAGAATGCCAATGGAGAGATCCCATTGTCAAAATCTCAGATCTACACCTTCAACGCATTGAATACCCAATGGACAGTGCGCCCTTCTTCAGAAAATTGCCCAATGATCACAATAAATAAATATGCAGAGAAAACCCTCCAATAATAGGTGAGAAAGGGCGCTCTAGTCCTAGCAAACTCTCCAGGAAAGAGATTCTCCTTAGATCTCCCTTCTCCCACCCAAATTGAATTGATCCTCCTCCAAAGGTGCGCCCTACCTGCAGAAAACCTTCAGACCTGTGCCATGTCTCTTCAATCCACTGTAGAAATCAACATGTACCTGAATAGAATGGTGAGGGAGGAATCGTTCACCTCCTTGGCCAAGCTTGGACCTGGAACAGAGGGATATTTCACCTCTTTGTTGGAATCTAGGGTTTGTTTACTCAAAACCCTCAAAAAGTAAGTTGCATAGCTCAAGAAGCAACAAGAGAAAATGACATGAATGAGGAGTGAGGCACCCTCCTCTCTCTTTTATACCTCCATCTTCTAATTTTCAGTTGAGTCACTTTATTGCTTTCCCAAAGGTTATTACTTTATTTTCTCCTCAAGTCAAATAACCCTTTTCTGCTTTATCAAAGTCACTTTAATAAAATAACATTAAGTTCCTCAGTGACACTTTAGCGTCTCCTAACCCCATTTTACCCATGAAACTATAGTCTAGAGGGGTGACTAGACTACTAAGTCTTCAATTGTTCTTGTCAAGGAGAGGGGAACATTACACTATTTGAGTACTTCGTTGAGTGAACTTTACCAGGATTAATGGAGTCTCTAGATTAAATCTAAATGGAGTCTCTAGATTAAATCGATCGAGAGTGCTTGCTCACATTGTCTTACAATTCACACATTATACTCAAAGCTTTGTGCATGTGGAAGAGGAGATTTTGCACCAACTTCTAAATAAAATTAAATTAAAAGAGGACATTTTGTCAACAATTTAAAAAATATATGTATTAAAACTTAAAAATCATTTTAATAACAATCAATATGTATTTAATAAAAAATAAAATTAAGATTTAGAAATCATTTTAATAATAATCAATCTGTATTTGTTTTTTAATTTTTCAATTTTTGTTTTTAAAGCCTGCCAAAAAGTTCGAGGGGACGCCCAGGTGTCCCCCTTTCTGGGGTGGCATCTAGAAGTCCCCCTTTTCAAGGGGAGAGACCGAGGAGTCCCCCTTTCAAAGAGACTCGTCCCCCACCTTGGGGAGTCGCGTCCCCCTATGTCTCCCCAAAAACGGGACATGGGGAAACGTCCCCCGAGGAGTCCCCCCGTCCCGAGTATGTGGGAAACGTGGGGGTGCGACCCCCACCTTGGGGGACGCATACCCGTGAATCACTGTAAATTTTCAACAACCAAACACTCGACAATTTATTTCCTAGCAAATACCTTGATTGAATAAACTTATTATGCAGATTTATTGAAAAAAACACGACTAAGTTTTAACGATTTAAAGAAATAAATCTGTGGAATCAAAACAAGAAGCAAAACACATTTGCACACGTGATTTCTAGGTAAATATCCCTGGAAAAACCCCGAAGGGAAAACCAGTACTATGATGATTTTATTATTATAAACTATGGGCTCTCGTCTTGGGATAATGGCCCACCTGAGGAAAAATACAAAATAGCAAGACTAGCCTATCACACCTCAAGATATGTCCTTCGATCTTGTTGGCCCCTACTTCCTCAAGAGATGGTTCTTGCTCCATGAGGTAATTAGTCCGGGTATCATGGTATGTGTCACTTTGATCATCAAAACCCTTGAATATGTGCATTTGATTCCTTTTGTTTCTAACAAATGCTTGGATCTTACACTTGACCACTTGACCATGTCTGGGGGAATTGACAGGATGCCCTAGTAAGCCTGTGACCTTAGGTTTCGGTTTTCCACTTGGGGGGATTTCTGAAAAGTCATCATCTGTTCCCTTCACAGCACCACTTTTTCATCTTGCTTCCCGCTCACCTATCCCATTCCACTTGTCCAGGCACTGGGTTGACCTATTTTCAAGATTGCACCTTATCTCGTGGGAAGAAGGGGCTAAAGGCCCATAAGGTAAAAGCAAGTTGATAAAAGATAAAAGCCTAAGAATAAAACCTCAAGATGCTTCGCCCAGGGATCCCCGAGAAAGTAATAAAAGGCTTCTCAGCAAGAAACAAGAGGGACCCGAAAAAAATAATAAAACAAGACCTGATCAGAGGATAGGGGGTCTCATAACGAGCCAGCCTATTAGGTCCATGGGTACCTAGCAGTATGACATTACCGCCAGCTAGTTACCACGCCAGGGTAATGACTCTTGGTTGCATGGCCAAGGGAAAGGGGGTCTCATCACGAGCCAGCCTTCTCATTTCTGTGAAAGTACTTGTGGGTAACGTTGTCACCACTGGTCACCACGCCAGGACAGTGTCCCCTGATTAGTTCTTGAAGAAAAAGGGCAATAAAGAATAAAAGAATAAAAGGCATGGATGGGCTTGGAAAAATTGCATCTAGGACAGGTACAGCTCGCCTTCTACAAAGGCACCCACAGGTAAAACTTTGCATCCTCTACCCTCATTGCACCCACCTGCTTGGACATCCCTTGACCACATCACCCACTTACATGGCTTGGATGAGGTCTCTTCTAGAAACTTTCCTTTTCCAGTGGACACTAGCCCAATAGGACGCTTTGTCTTTCTCTTCAAACTTGTATTGCAAGCTTGTGTAAACGTCTTTGAGCTTTTGACTAATGTATTAGGGATTTTATGCACATGTTTAATAATATTGATGATGAGATGTGATTGGCATTGCTATGATCCTTGTGACTGATGAGCCCATGGAGGGCGTAGCTGTTGATGTGTAGGATCATACCCGACGGACAGGTACCATTTGGACCGGTACACATGGGGGGGAGATGATCAGTTCAAACCTCCATGGGGCTAAAGAGCCCACCAAGTGGATGTTGAGACCCCATCAGGGGGCAGAGACAGCACATAGATGGATCAAGGGCTTTGCACCGGAGAAGAGGAGGACGTTCCACCAGAGGCACCTTGGCAGAGCTTGACCTAGGGGGGTTGGCCCTTTTTCAGAGGAACGTTGGCCTTGGAAGGCCTAGGATGTCACCCATGATGATCATCACGTCATCCAGCCTTGTGGACGTCTTGGGAAGCAGATTTGGCAGTGTTGGCATGTGTGGCAGGTTGGAGCAGCCCAAGGAGGGCTAACATTTTGCTCCAGGATGCTCCATTTGCCCTAGAAGGGGCTAATGTCTCCCTGAAAGGGGCATGACATCTCTCTTTAGCTTGATTAGATTTTAATTTTGAACATTTAATTTAAAACAATATGATTTTGGTATTTTGGCCTTGTCGGCCTTTTTCATGACCTAAAATGTAAAATTAGGTCATGGTATTGTATAAATGAAAGATTTTCACCTTCATTTTTTTAGGATCTCACACTCACTCATTAGTGAGGTCTGAAATTTGTGCCCTCTCTTGGGTTATTGGCTGAAATTGTAAGGCGCACTTGTTGAAGGAAGACTTTCATGGCATATTTTGGCATTTCTCTTGATGGAAGGTGTTACAACTAGGGTTTCCTATGCTTTTCTTGGTGACATGTAAGTGATTTTCTGCAAAACGTCTTGATTGAATGGTTGCATTTATTATTTCTTGCATATATTGTTGTAAATTTGTTGAATAAACCCTAGGTGACAAGCACACATCATTGGTCCTTGTGTCATGTCCCCATTAAGAGATTTTTCAGCCATTGTTTGAAGAGGGGAGAGCCTAGCCATAGCTACACTCTTCTTTTCTCTTCTTTTTTGCTAGTCGTTTCCTTTCTTGAGCTAAGAAGGAGAAGACGTCCCAAGCCTAGTTCCCCTACACCTTGAGAATCGTTTTTCCCCTAGGGTCTGTTGGTGAAGCCTTGTTGTAGCAACACGTTGCCTTCCAAACCCTCTTGTCTTGGTTTTATGTTATTTTCTCAGCTAGCCGTCATTGTCATTGAGTTAAGGAAGAAGGAGAGAGCATCGAGGCCTAGTCCCCCTACACCAAGGTGAGCCACTCTCCCCTAGGGTTTTGATTTTGAAGCCCTGCTTTAGCAACACTTCAAAACTTCTCCTTCTAGTCCTTAGTCGTACTATCCTTTGATCCTTTAGCTCTTGCGTCCTTCACTTTTGACTCCATTAACCCTAAGGCATTGATCTAAAGACCTCTTGTTTAAAGTGAACTTGATCACGACGACTCTCAAAACTTTGAATCAAACCCTAGCTTATAAACTAACCTACTGTTGCCGTCATCCCTTGCTATAATATCATTTGTGCAGCTAACATTCTCCTTATAAGCATTTAAATGGTGGTTTTAAGGCATTAATTGAATAAAGTGTTGATTTGTTACATTGAATGCCATATTGTTTTAGCATTTATTGAAGAAGTGACATATTTATCATTGCTATTTTATAAACATTGACTTCGTCAATCTTTATTATCCAATTGCTTATATGTGTATCAGATAGTCATTGACTTATATGAAGTACTAACCAAGTGAGCATCATGCATATATATCAGTGTTCTTGTTGCTTTGTCTCAGGCAGGTGCATCTCTTTTTCTTGGTTATAATTTGTTATTGTCTTTTAGCCAGACTATCTACTCGGTGGTGACTTGTGAGGGGGGAAACTTATCTTTGCCTTATAATCCTTTGCCTTCTCAAAACCCCAGGTCACCAAGGACGTCTCCCCTAGGCCTTAGCACCCTAAACAGAAAGAACCATCCCATTGAGGTGACATTAGGTGGGATTGGTTCCAGTTACGCCAGTTTGTCTCTTCAAAATCTCTAGTCTTTTATCCTTGCTACAAACTGCGTGATAACAGAGACCACATTGATGGATGAAATGAGTAGCAATGGAGACAAAGAAGATGAATGTCCTAATTTAGGGCATGTCTATGGCATGCTTTATGGTGAGATAAGGGCCCAACGCAGCCTAAGGAGATGAATGCCCCACCTTATTTTGGCTTCAGAGCATGACATGGGGTAAGCAAAGGCATTAATGAGCATCAAAGATTGAATACCCTCTTCAAGGAGGTGGCTAAAGCATGTTGAAGATAGGAAGAAACACTAATGGAGGAGTTTCGACACTTTTGGAGGTATAATTCACCTTTTGGGGGTAAGAGTGCATTGTTTGAGGCCTTTTCTACATATTTGGATGCAAATTCTTTGCATAAGGAAATGCCATGCGGCATTGATGACATAATCAAACACCAAAGGGAAGGGTGTTTTGGTTATGAAGGTGACAAGTGGTGATATAAACACATTTTATACATTCAAAGGAAAAAGGAGCAAAGCGTCCCACATGCAGAAGCCCCAAAGCATGACATGTGCCAAGGAAAGAGACTAGAAGAGGAATGCCCTAGCTTAGAATGATGACATGTGGCAGTGGAACCATTTGAGTGCTCGAAGACAATATCTTGATGACGCGTTGATAAGGGTAGCATACAATGATGAAAAAAATTGACCTATTTGGAAGGTCATTGATTATAGATGGATCAACCAACTCTACCAGCSTATACATGCAACTAGCTATTTCCTAAACATAAGGTACCAATGACCATTACAAATCCAACTTTGCACACACTGAATTGAGCAAGGTCAAATATGGATTGTAGACTTGCCTAGAGCACATGGTCTTCGAYCGAAAACTCCAATTGGAAATACACATGAAGATCAATGTTTTCAGTAACCCTGAGTACCTTTAGAAAAACCCTAGCTATGCTTGCAAGAGATGAATATCAACCACGGAAACAATTCCAAAGTTTTTTAAGTTCAAGTACTTATTGAATTTCTTGTTAAAGAAACAAATTAATTTCTTGAATTTTCTAACTTTGTCTTCAAATATCATGATTTATCGCAACTAATTGATAGGAAACATTTGGTAACCAATGCCCTCAACTGCAAAAAATTTCAATCAAGATCCTAAGTCAAACTTTTAGTGCTTCCAAGTGTGAGCACAATCAATTCATCTTTGAGCGCATCCACACAAAGATAAGAAATCATTTCAAAAAACAATGGTCGAATGATCTTGTCTTAGTGCAATACAACATTCAACTTAACTGTAATCAGTGGCTGCAAAAAATCCCTAATGCAGATACCATTATCTTGGATGATATTGATCCCTCTTCGAAATGGTTAGTGGAAAGTCAACGGATAGAGTGATGATGACTTGGGGTGGAGGGGATTGAATGATGATCCACTAGTAGCATGGGCACTAACCTCTAGTACCACTACCCATCTCCCTATAGGATCCATGCCAGAGTGTGATTCTGAATATGATAAGGATGATGCAAGTGAGGATCCCATTCCTAGCAGTGGGGATGAGTTTGATGATTGATCATTATGATATGTAGTTATTGGATGTAGTTT
>JASDQU010208297.1:15066-26103 GCA_032191745.1 Picea mariana | reverse complement strand
ATCCACTAGTAGCATGGGCACTAACCTCTAGTACCACTACCCATCTCCCTATAGGATCCATGCCAGAGTGTGATTCTGAATATGATAAGGATGATGCAAGTGAGGATCCCATTCCTAGCAGTGGGGATGAGTTTGATGATTGATCATTATGATATGTAGTTATTGGATGTAGTTTGTAGCATGATGTTTTTTGGAATCTAGAGACCATTTGAGCCCCAATGTTTATGTATTTTGTTTCACTATCCCGCACTCAATGTCATTTAGTTATATTCGCCTTTACATGTTATATACATGACCAAACTTTACATATTTGGTGTCTAATGGTTTGGATTTACATTGATATACACCTCTCTCTCTCTCTCTCTCTCTCTCTCTCTCTCTCTCTCTCTCTCTCTCTCTATATATATATATATATATATATATATATTCGGTGGTTGGTTCTAGGTTTTAAAACTTTGGCTCCAATAATTTTTTCGAGCTAGCTTGGCTTTGTTGGGTCTATGAGCGAGGATATATTTCACTTACCCATGAAGGTTTTAGCAGTCAACATCAATCCATGAGTTTCAATGGCAAGACCATCCAAAGAGTCGGGACAAAAGATGCATATGAAATGGAAAAGGCATCCAAAGTTGTAGGCCAAATAGCACATAAGCATTTTTATTTGCAATTTCAAGAGGAAGATTTAGTCAGAAATGATGAAGTACTCGCAAGCAATACTTCTCACGCCTCATAACTAGTTCCAGTGGAAGCTAAAAATTTTGCATCAACTCGGATGCAGAGGCTTGTACCAGATTACGATGGCTACAGAGGTGGAGCCAACATCTGCTATTGAGAAGAACATGTATCTTAATCGCATGGATGAGGCCTACGACCTCATCTGCTTGTCTATGTCCCGTGAGCTTATGTTCCACATTGAAGCTTGTACCACACCAAATGAGATTTGGACAAAGTCGGAGGATCTATTTGGCAAGCGGGACGAAATGAGAGGGCAATATGCTCGAGGTAGAGCTGAATTCCTTAGATCCAAGGAATTTTGATAGCATCTAGGACTTCTTTACGAAGTTCAAGTCCCTCCTTCTTCATCTAAAGGGGTGTGGTATAGACAAATCAACTCAACACAATCAATTAATTATTTCTATCTTGGTAAAACTTGGTCTGTATTATCCTATTTTTGTCTCATCGTTCCATACAAACAAATACACTTTAGAAGCAACCTGGAAAATGCTGACATTGCATCAGTTTATTGAAGCCCTAACGCATGAGCAAGATAAGCTCATCAAAATGGGGATAATCAAGGGACCTAATGCGCATGCACTTTTTGTGCATGAAAGCAGTAGCACTTCCAATTCAAAGTCCGAGCAAAAAAGCAAGGGAAAGGCACATACAGAGCCAAAGAAGGAAGGGTACTCCAAACCCTTCGATGATTCCTCAGGTTCCAAAGGTGGAAAAGGAAAGAAAAGGAAGTCTAAATGTGGTTAGTGCAACCGAGGCTATCATCATGAATCATCATGCATGAAAAAACAAATAGATCTGATGGTGCAGATACTTCAAAAGAACAACCTTTGGGATCACATTCCCGAAGCTGCCAAGAAGAAGTCAAAAGATCAAGCACCAACAAAACAAGGTAACATTCATGCATTGATTGCCATTAACTCTTCTCATGATGCATGGATATTGGATTCAAGTGCATCCCATCATATGGCAGTAATAGAAAATGTTTTATCTTTTGTTTTTGCATGCAGGGACCCTCCCATCTTCATGGGAGTTGATACCCCAGTTGAGGTCATTGGCCAAGGGAGAGTAGAACTCCAACACGAAAGTTTTGAAAACATCTTGCATGTTCCAAAACTCTCCATGAATTTGCTCTGTGTTTATCAAATAATGCATTCTCTTACAAGAAAAAGGGTGGAGTTCACACCTCATTCTGTAACCATATCTGATATGCATGATAACTCCACGATTGTTGTTGGTGAGGTAAACCACCAATCTCGTTTGTATACTTTGAGTAAGTTCATTGCTAAATCTGATTTTGCTTTACTACTGACACATGTTGATGATAATAGTAGATTATGGCACTAGAGATTCGGCCATCTAAACTTCAAATACATGCAGCAACTATTCAAACAGAATATGGTCACCGGCTTGCCCAACATACAGTTTTCCAAAAGGGTTTGTCAAGGATGCTTTCTTGGAAAACATCCTCAAGAGAAGTTTGAGAAAGGGAAGGGTTGGTGGACCTCCTCTCCTTTGGAACTCATCCATAGTGATCTAATGGGACCCTTTCCTCATCCGTCCATAAGCAAAGCGAGATATGTGCTTACATTTATTGAAGATTTCTCACGATACACTTGGGTGTATTTTCTCAAGCAGAAGTCCGAAGTTTTTGAGCATCTCAAAGACTTCAAAGCACATGTAGAGACTCAGTACGGGAGAAAGATCAAAATCCTTCGCACAAACAATGGGGGGAATATGTGAACCAAGATGTCCAGCATCTTTGTTCAGAGCCAGGTATACAACTGCAACACACAGTGCCTTACACTCTGCAACAGAACAGAGTAGTCGAGCAAAAGAACAGATCCCTCAAGGAGATAGCCACTTGCATGTTGCATGCAAGATCTCTACCACCCAAGCTTTGGGCTAAGACACTTAACTGTACTAACCACATTCAAAAAAAAATCTCCTCGCAGATTTGTCAAGGACCAAGCTCCCTTTGAGGCATGGAGACTCACCTTTAAATATTTGGATCACGCGCATGGGCCCGCGTGCCCTCTAAAAAGAGGAAAGCATTAGATTCACATAGTACCGCATGCATATTCGCAGGATATCTAAATGGTGTGAAGGGTTACAGGTTACCTAATCCCTCTACGGACAGGCTAATCATTGAGCGCAATGTTCAGATTGAGGAAACTCTCGAGCATGCACCATTGGAGCCACATGCAAAGACCTCTATACCATTGCCTTCACCAGACATCAATGATGATGAGTTCACTCATTCAAATCATGGTTCAAATCCGAGTTTTGAATCTAATTCGGACAATGATGAGCATATAGATGATGAGCCACCACAGATGCCCAAGTGGGCACAGACCACCCTACAAGCAGCAAGAGACCTTGTGGGGAATCCAGTAGATCAAAGGAGGACGAGGTCTCAGTTTGGGGATCCTCCTCATGCACTCACAAGCTACAGCTACCGAGCTAGTGATGCCCATGTTTTGCTACATGGTTCTAGCTTCAAACCCGCAGACCTATGCAAAGGTTCTAGGGAATCCCTTCTAGGAAGCCACTATGCAAGAGGAGTGCAACTCTCTCCTCGAGAACCAGACTTGGGATCTAGTTCCGCTTCCTTCAGACAAGAAGCTTGTCAGATGCAAATGGGTCTACAGGACCAAGAAGGAAGTAGACGAACAAGTGAGCAGGTACAAGGAAAGACTAGTTGCCAAAGGTTTTTAGCAGATCCATGGGATAGACTATGCTGAGACCTTACTCTCGTAGAAAAGATGGACTCCATTCGATTGGCCCTTGCCATTGCAGTAGCCAAGGCATGGGAAGTTCACAAGATGGACGTGAAGAATGCCTTTCTTCACGGGGATCTCTCAGAGAAGATTTACATGGAGCAAAGCCAAGGATTCATATAGAACTCATCCTTAGTATGTTGACTTAAAATGTCACTCTATGGCCTCAAGCAGGTACCCAGAGCATGGTATGCGAAGATGGATGCCTACATGTTGAGAACCTCAAACTCCTTGCTAATCTTAGTTCTCTATGTTGATGACCTCCTGATCACAAGAAGTTCGGCCTTAGCAATTGCTTTGGTCAAAGACATTTTGCACATCAGGTTCTCTATGACGGACATGGGTCCACTATACTATTTCCTTGGTCTCAAGATCAGTCAGGATGCTTTAGGTGTCAAACTATCTCATACTAAGTATGGCATGGATCTCTTGGTTAGATTCCACATGATCGACTGCAAGTCGATAGCCACACCCTTTCTGTTTGGGGTGCATCTTGAGGATGGCGGGTATACACTAGTGGTGGACAGCACCTTGTATCAACAGCTTGTGGGCAGTCTTCTATATCTCACCCACACCCAGGAGGATCTCTCATATGCAGTAGGGGCAGTTTCCAGGTACATGCAGGAGTCGCATGAGCTACACTGGAAGGCTGCCAAATGCATCCTCAGATATGTTCAGGGCACCACACGTTATGGGATCCACTATGCAGCAGGTTGTGCATTAGATCCCATGGGCTTCACCGATTCTAATTGGGCTGGAAAAAGCACAGATCGAAAGTCCACATCTGGGTACATGCTTAGTTTGAGTTTCGTTCCCATCTGTTGGTCGAGCAAAAGCAGTCAGCTATTGCTCTATCGTCAACAGAGGCCAAGTATAGAGGAGCGGTCAACATCACTATTCAAGCACTTTGGCTTCAGAACTTCCTCACTGAGCTTGATATCCAGTTCCACTGTCATTTGGTGTGACAACCAGAGTACTCTCAAGTTTTGTAGAGACCCAGTGCAGCGACAGCAAACCAAACACATCGAGATCCATATGCATTAAATCAGAGAGCTGGTACATGACAGGATCATCGATTTGCAGTACTGTCCATCCGCCGAACAGACTGCAGACATCTTCACCAAGACATTTACTGAGCAGAGATTCCACCTTCTACGCAATCATCTTGGAGTGAAGGACACAGTTGCTTAGCAATTGTCTTTCTTCCTTCTTCATTTTTTATGCATTGTACTTTGAGGGGGGGTTTTCCCATGAGGTTTTCCCTCTTTCCTCTATTTTTTTCAGTGTTTTATTCCTAGGTTTTCCCTCTTTCCTCTATTGCAAGGTGTTGCTGTACCTACAGGTCACACAGTCAGAGAAAGGACAGCAAGGTGGTGTTGTACCTACAGGTCACACAGTCAGGTCAAAGTCATATGGGCAAAGCTCATTTAAGAGCAGAATTTCATGGTGGAACTGTTGTAAATAATCATACATTATCTTTGCAATAAAAGGAGATTGTTTACTGGGGATTTTCTCCCTGTATAGGGTTTCCCCAGGGTATATGCGTTGTGATCTTGCATGCTGGTAAATTCTTATGATTATTACTGTTCTGGTTTATGAATTATGTTAAGCTAAGTTCAAAGTACAGTCAGAATTTAAAGAATTACTTACAGTATTAAATCAAGTTCATAATTTAACCATGAATTTCAACGAAAAATGCCATGCAAAGAGCGGGCACAGAAGGTGTATATGAAATGGCAAAAAGCAACCCAGGTTGCAGGGAAAATAGTTTGGGAGAAGCAGTGGGCTCTCTCTATATGATCTGGGCTTTCATAAATGAGGGGAGACTAACTTTAACATCAGAAATATATTGTCGGCCAGTTCTGGTTTTTAAAACTTTCACTCCAATAGCCTTTTTAGCTAGCTTAGCTTTAGTGGGTCTACAGGCGAGGATATATTTCATTTACCTATGAAAGTTTTAGCAGTCTACATCAAACCAGGAGTTTCAACAAAAAGAGCCATGCAAAGAATGAGGACAGAAGGTGCATATGAAACGGTGAAAAGCATCCAAGGTTGCACAGGCCAAATAGCTTGGGAGAAGCAATGGGCTCCCTCTATAGGATCTTGGCTTTCATAAATGAGGGGGAAACTCACTTTAACATTGGCAATATATTGTGATTGCAGTAAATCTTCTCCAGATAAATTTAATTTTATCTGCACTACGTTGAGTCTATCCCGACATATTTATGTATAAAAAATGATAAATAGAACTTTTTATATGTGTTTGTGTCTGTGTCGGTGTGTGTATTACCCAAGGTACCAACCAACGGTTGCCTATATGTTACATACCTTGATGCACTGACAGAATCAACATCTTCTCCAAATGAATGTCTGTGCCCACTAAGCATAGAACGACCACAAATCCTCAGCAAAGGATGTTCAGGACTGCAAATAAAAATTGCACACAGTTAGATTCAAATCAACTTCAGATCAATCAAAACAGGCTTTGATATCATCCTTGTATCTGTAGCAACATGTAAACACATTTTCTCAAAGCTAAACTCCCAACAACATGTTCAGTGGAGACAGTTCTAATCTAAATTAAAATTTAGCAGCTATACATGATCTTTGTTTCTTTGGTTAATTTTCAATCCAAATCATACACAAAGAATGGAATAATTTACCAGATATAAAAACATGTGTGCACTATTATGTTGCTAAAATATAGTTAAATTTATATTTAAATATTAATATCCAGTAGCGATGACAATTGGCGAATGGGACAATAAATGAACAACGATGAATGATAATTGAGAGTGCTGAACTGCAAAAGAAACATAAGATTACATAAAAAGTGCTGACATTGCATTTCAAAAAATAAGAGTCTGTAGAGAGTGCCAACATTGCATTACCAGCAAGCAAGCTGATATGTAACTTGACCTAACATTCCAAGCAGGCCTGGAAACATTGCATTTTCATTAAGATCATCATCCAACTTGTACACTCATGCCAAGTGTGCTAGGAAGGCACTGCTTTCATAAGTTCACAATCAAAATGATCTAAAAAACCTAAAGCTTGTAATAGTGGTGCGTTTTTCATGTCTTAAGATCATAATAATCAATTAGGATTGAGCAATTAGCAAGTGCCAGTTAGTTGTCAAACAAAAAGAATTTACAGATTATATAATAGATCAGTTGTTCCAATGGCTATTACAAGGGTAGTATCCCCTACTACAATAGCTACAAAAACCAGGACAGAGATGTTCTACCTGTCCCCAGTACTGGACAGGCAATACCTGTTCCACATCCAGATGTCGAATGGCACCCCCTCAGCAATCAAAGGATCAAAACAGCATTCCCAAGGCCAAATCAGAGGATGTCTCCATATCCCTCTCAGAAATTGGGGATGCCCCCTCCCCCAAAAATATCCAAAAATACAAAAGTCCCTAAACAAAGAAATAGGTCAAAGTTTGCAAATATCGTTTCAGGGAATATGTCACTGAGGGTTCAAAAATAAACATATTGGAAATATCAGGAAAATATCAGAAATTATTGGAAAATATCAGCAAGCATAAACTTGGACTTGAAGAACTTGGAAAATATCAGAAAATTGGCAACCTGAAAAAGTCAGAAAACTCAGAAAATCGGGCAACCTGAGAAACTCGGAAAAAATCTTGTTGCCTTTCTATATTATCACAAGCCCACATTTCAATAGGCCTAGGGAAGAGAAGGGCATAATCTCCCCTCTAGGATCGTGTTAGAAAGAAAGAGAGAAAGAAAGAATGAATGACATTATTGTAATATCCACCAAGGACAAATTTAGGTCAATGGTACTAGAAACTACAGCCAGCGATAGTGGCAATGAATGAGTGCCAAAGGCATCTGCTATACACCAAATAATCATAAAAAAAACTACGAGAGGGTAAGCCCAAGTTGTAAACACTAGGCAAAAACGTAGGGACTGAACCTACGTAAGAAGAGAACAGAACAGAACAGACACTTATTGGCACCAGAATCAAAAGAGAAGCTAGAGCCACCATCAATCACCATTAAAGTACCAATGCAACGCCTGACAATGCCCTTTGGGGAATGCATTGAGCTAAGATTGCAACGCTTGACTATCCTTGGGGAAACCTAGTACTCCTTGTTGAAGCTCTCCTAACATCCAAGGCCGATGAGTCTCTAGTAGAGGAAAGAAATTTGGTGATGTCACTTGACTACTCACTTTGAGCATTAAATCATCTCCACCCCTAAATTGGGCATTGTAATGAGTAACTCTAGGTGACCATGCAATATTTTTGGGTGATATCCTAGTTTCTTGAGAATAGGGCATCGCCTCGTTGCTCTACCACCCTTCTACCTATGACAAGAGTATATGAATGGGGCCTAATGCTTCCACCTTCTTTCTCCAAGGAAAACCTCATGGATAATCCTTTGAGTATTTCCACATGATCCATGGATGGTAAACAGAGTAAAACATCGGCCCTAATTAAGGAGCCTGACCCCAAGGGGATCAAGAGAGTCGAACCCATGAGGGACAGATCTCATGTTTGGCTCATGACTGCTTGAGCTAACCCTCAAGGCTAGCTTAATGCTTCCACTTGCAGAAATAGCCTGAAAGAAAGATGTAATCAACCTAGTGGACCTAGATGTAGAAGAGTCTTGCAAGGCCTCTTCTCTAAGAGTAACCACCTCTCCACGATGGTAACTTCCTATTCGCAATAGGAAGTGAAACACCCCAAGAGAAGATTACCAAACTAGGAAGGGTCAAAGAAGGATATGAGCAACATTTCTACAAGGTGTAGGAAGTGTACCATTTTAAATGTCAATTGGCTACATATTTGAGAAACCATTTTTCTATATGTTTGCATCAAGGATAGAAATTAACTATTTGTGATACATATATGTATCCTAATATAGATATATCTATTTCACCTTATATATCTATTTATAATAGTATAGCTCTATCTATCTATCTACTGTACATATCTATAGGAAAATCTAGATTAAATTTAATCCCTACATGCACAAAGTTATTATTATTATTATTATTATATATATCCTCCTCAAACTTCACTTACCATGAGCCTTCTTACGGGATCTATCCTCCTCAAACTTCACATCCCTCCTAACCACAGTCTTCCTCAAAGCTAGAAAGTAAATATGATATGCCTTCAAAGTCTCATTGTACCCAACTTAGATCCCCTTCTCAACAATGGCCTCGAGCTTCGTCCTCTTCTTTAAGGGACGTGAAAGTAGACTAGGCATCCAAATATCATGAGGTGTCCAATCTCTAGTTCTTCCCTGTGAATACCTCCTTTGGAGTCTTCCTCCCCAACACCCTGCGAGGACTCTTGCTGTGTATATAGACTACAATGTTGCAAGCCTCTGCCCACAAGAATCTAGGCAGATCCCGATCATACAGCATTGCCTTTGCCGCCCCAACAATGGACCTGTTCTTCCTTTCCGCCACCCCGCTCTGTTAAGGGTTGTACAGAACAGTCAACTCCCTTTTTATCCTAGCACCTGCACAAAAATCCTTGAAGGCCTCCGAGGTGTACTCGCCTCCATTGTCGGATCTCAGTGTCCTGATCTTTCTGCCTGTTTGGTTCTCCACAAGAGCTTTGAACTCTTGTAACCAACTGAAGACCTCGTCCTTGGTCTTCATGAAATAGATCCAAGTCTTCCTATAATGGTCATTGATGAAGGTGATGTTGAATTTTCACTATGTTAGGCTCAAGCATGTAGTTTATTTCATTTAGAATGTACTTGAACCATAAACAAATGCAGCAACACCATACACAAGTGGTGCAATAACCAAGATCACAAGAAGAATTACCATGCACAAGAACACAAGAAATATCCTGGTAAAACCCTTATCAAACAAGGGAGAAAAACCCAGCAATCCTTTGTTATATTCTCAAGCGAAAATCCCCCAAACCATAAACCCTAGATGCACACAAGAGGTTGCTCTACAACCTTGAAACTAGTGCCTAACAGAGGTGCGCACTTCAGCCTTACAAGTAGGTCTGAAATTTCCAAATGACAAGTGACAAGTGTGTTTCCTCAATGGGGAAATCACCTTTATTTATACAAGAGTAGACACAGCAATAGGTGTGTCTATTGGCACAATAGGGCCAACCTTAATAACTCAGTAATATAATTAATAATTACAATAAACATTAATTATCTTTCACATATGGTGGGGCCTACTTGTACCCTCTACATCACAATTAGGGTTACAAGTAAATCTTACACTCAGACAATATAGCAAGGGATCCACACGTCCACTAGTGCTCAACCACTAGGGACACGTCCACCTGTGCTCAGCCACAGGGACGTCATACTCAACAGATCTCTATCTCAACTAAGTCCACAAGAGAATCATCTGGAGTACCATCTCAACCCTGACTCAACTAAGTCCGCAGGAGTACAAAGGCATGAGAAAACACATCAACTCAACTCAGTCCAGAGGAGAACGATACACCCATTACATGGGCTCTCTCACAGGTCGACTCAACTCCGTCCAGAGGAGAATGTATCCTGGAGAATGTCACACGACGCTGCAATCATCAATAGGTGACACAATACTCGCACCCACTCAAGGATACCGATGACATGGGCCACATACATTAGAGTGTATCGAATCAAGAATTCCTCCAGTCCTGTTGTCACTGTTTGGGAAAGTTGTCGTGGTGTACTTCCCCATAGCACATCTCTTGCATACCACATGATGCTCTGTGTTGAAGTCTGGAAGGCCCATCACTATCTCCTTGAGCACTTTGAGTGCTCCATGATGCAAATGCATCATCCCCCTATGCCAAAACTCTGCCATGTCACAAGTGTTTCTCACCAATGCTCGAGCTGGCTCAAACTCAAGCCTATACAGCTTCTCTCTCCTGACTCCAATCACTTTGGCTATCTTAGAGTCCTTTGGTCGAATGTACACTCTCCCATCCTGGAATGAGACCATGTAGCCCCTGTCCTCCAAGGCTGAAACTAATATCAGGTTCTTCGACATCTCTGAAACATACAACACGCCTCTCACCATTAGTGGCTTCCCAGACTCCCTCTGAAATGTAACAGTCCCGTGGCATGTTGCTCGACGCTTGGCATTATTGCCCATCTCAATGTAGAGGTCCATCTCCTCCTCCTTTAGGCTGGAGAAGTAATCACGCACTACAGTCATATGAATAGAGGCACCACTATCAATGTACTAGAGTCCACTTTTGGCTGAACTACAAAGACATGCAATGAGTGAGAACTCATTCTCAAATCTAGTTGCAAAGTCATCAACTTCTGTTGAAGCTAAAACTGTCATCTATGACTTCTTGTTGCCCTTCTTCTTGTTTGGGCACTGGCTGGCAAAGTGTCCTGGTTTGTGACAAGCAAAGCATGTCCTGGTTTGTGACAAGCAAAGCATTTTACTTTGCTTAGGTCCTTCCTCTTTTCACCTTTTGAAGTCTGACCCCAACTTGAGCCCTTCTTGGCTCCGGTTTTTCCCTTGCCCGCTAGTGCCAAATTCTCCTCATCCTCAACTTTTGGCT
>JASDQU010208294.1:4130-14498 GCA_032191745.1 Picea mariana | reverse complement strand
AAGTAAACTTGAGCAAGAATTCTACCTTGTTCCACCAATCCTCATCAATCAACATCCTCTGCACCATACTTCCTCTCTCTGAATCTGACTGTCTCCACTCAGCCCAAGTCACACCCACCACCATACTCATCAATGCACTTTTGACCTCAACAAGGCGGCGCATCATGATGAAGTTTGAGGCATATCTTGTCTCAACAACTTTGAGCAACTCCAATTTGGAGTATTCTCGATACATTCCTTGACACTGGTGGTGGTTGGTGATGAATTTAATGATCTCCCTAGCTTGCCGTGTGACCTCTTTAATCGATTCAGTTTTTTCCTCAATCTCTTCTAAAATGAGATTTAAATTATGGACAATGCAAGGAGTCCAAAAAATATGATGATATCTACTCTCAACAATCAAGCCCGCAGCTTTGCAAACGGGTGCATTATCTGTGATAACTTTCACCACATTTGTTGGTCTTACTTGTTCAATAGCAGAAATTAAAATATCAACAATGAATTTGCTATCTTTTACCTCGTCAGAACAATCTTCTGCTCTTAAGAACATCGCTCCTGTTGGTGACGATGCAATAACATTGACCAAGGGCCTCTGCTTTGTATCAGTCCATCCATCAAAGATAATGGAAACCCCTGTGCTGGTCCATGAGCTGCGAACTGGTTTGAGAATATCATGAATCAATGAACTCTCTTTCTACAACAACACTGTTCTGAGTTTTTCATAGTTTGGCCCCTTGAAACCTTGAGAAGCCTCGTTAATTGCCTTCACCATATCCTTCCAATAGGGGGACCGAACCACATTAAATGGGATGCCACATGCAAATATGGCCCTTGCCACTCTTGACTATATTTCTTCTCTCTTTTGGTTGTTGAACATCTTCATCAATTTGCTGTCTGAAGCTACACCTCGTCCTCCAGGGCCTTTGGATATCTCATTTTCTACCTCTAGCGCCCTCCTCTTCCTTGCTTCGTGAGCAATCCTTGGCTTATTGCTAACACCCAATGAAGGAGGATGCTTTCTACTACCATGCATAGCAATCTTTGCTCTATTATCCTTAATTTTTTGAGCATCATCATGCTCTTTATGGAATCTATCCCTCACCTGTAGATCAAGAGTATGTGGACAACCTTCAATACCCTTCCCTTCATGCAAAATGTGAGCCTTGACTCTTGTGTAAGAGCCCTTGAAGGTCTTCTCCTTCTTGCATAAATTGTACTTCCATTCCCAGGAACCTCCACCAGCATCCATAGCCTTGATCTTGGTAACATGCCTCCAAAGAGGATAGTATTCCTGCTGCTTGCTTACTTCAGCAGCTCTAGGAGTAGATGAAACAACACTTTGAGAAGCCATGAATGCTGCAAGAAAAGAAGAAAATCTGTTCAACAAACAAACAGAAATTTGTATATTGCAAACCAAGAGAAAAAAAAAATCTGCTAACTTGCTAAGCAAACATAAAAGAAATCTGCTCACCAAATAGGAAAGAAATCTACTCACTAAAACCACACACAATCTCCTTCTTGTTGCTGTAGGAAGCTCCTCTTACTAATGAAAGTGTGAGGAATGAGTGAAGCAAGTGGTTTCTTATAGCAAAGGAAGGAGATTTAGGGTTTCTGTTTGCATCTAGAAGTTTCTTTTTTTAATTAAAACAAAAAGGCAGAAAATCATCTTTATTCTCTTTGGAGAAGGTAAAAAAAGCCTTAACTAAAACTAACTGGTAGTTTGGGGGCCCCACGGCTCCCTTTTTTTGCCTAATTTAACTTTGAAATCCGTTGAAACTTGGCCGTACTGGCATGGTACGGCCGGGAAACGTCGTCGGCCATACCGTACGGCGTTTTCAAATCGAGAAACACGATACGGTACTGCCAACGATGTTTCCCGGCTGTACCATACCCATTTCGGTGTTTCGTATCGTACTGGGGAAGGAAACAGGGGTGGCGGGGGGGGGGCGTTTCCTGCAACTTAGAATCTAACTATATCATGCAATCATCATATCGTAGGGCACCCACCTGACGGTTATAGGGTAGAATCTCCATCTTCTTTGTACTTTTAAAGAACCCATATTCAGCAATGAACTTTCTCCATTACTTCCCTATTTTGGGTTGGGATTACTCCTAGAGGGCCTTTGGGGATAGTTTTCTTTAGTGTTTTCATGAAAATTTGAAATGCCTGTAGTAAGTGATTGGTGTTAGTCAATTGTCCATCCCTGGCTTGAGCGACTAGTCCAATGCAATTTTGGATTTCTTCCCCCATTTCTGTCTTTGTTTGAGAGCGAGTCTTTATAAATTGTGTAGAAAATCCAACAATTATGTGTAAAACGATGCTCTGATACCAACTTGATCCAGATGTGTGCTCCTTGAATTAGCGCTACCACAACCACTGCGAATACATATATAGTCTCTAGTCTATGGCACAATGAATACTTGAGCAATTCAAATTGAAATAGAAATGAATTTACCAATCATCCAACGCATTGGGCATGATAGTTTTGGGCAACAACTCAACTTTGAATTTAATTAATAAGATACCACTGTACAACAAGATATGAACAACATGAAGCTTTTAACACAACTTTCAAGCTACTTCCAACTACCAACCAATTGAACCCATCTACAATCTAAGATAGGCTATAAATAATATGGTAATGGAATACAAAACAATTTATTTCCCATCTATTTGTATCCTTAATTATACAAGTGTACAAATTTCGAGAAGATGACGAGAGAAAAAGAGACGATCCATCATTACTGTTAGGGCTTCTGTGTGCAACTGCTTGCCAAGCTTTTCATCCATGCACATTGAGCTAGAACTGTGTCTGTGATAGGGGGTGGGCTAGGGGCCCACTGATGGCCCTTGACTATATCTATGACAGACTCAGAGCAAGCCATTCTTGGAGTGGGAATAGTAGCACAACTATCTATAAGTGCTACCAAGGTTTATTGACTGTGTGACCAGGCATCCATGTCGAAATTGAGTGCTTGAAATATGAAGGTTCTGCGACACGGTTGAGTTGTCACTTTGATCCATGCTAAAGTTGATCTCAGTAATGTGCACCCTGTGCTTATGATTCTGTGCGACTTTGCACCTTGGATACAATGACCAAAATTGTGTACTCAGATTCACACAAATTTCTGGAATTAATCACTTAATTCACATTATTTAATTCCTAACATAAAATAAATGTTATCATGCTTTCAGAATTGGTTAGCCCCAAAGTTACAAATCTCCTTCAATCTCATAGCAAATGGGTAGACAACAAATGCAGATCAATTCCCCACCAAAATCAGCACCAACTCAATGCGACTCAACTCCTAATTTGCTTCAACAACTGGTGAGTGCTACTGTGCTACAACTCCAAAATCTTCAAGTGCTAATAATGAGAAGTTTGTGAGGCAAAAGGAGGGGGTTTAGTGTTTGTGGGGTTGAGCTTTTTTAGTTATTTTGGGTTCTTTTAAAAAACCATAGGTTGACTAAGTTCATGGGTAGGCGGCTCAGTCAGCCAAGTCATTGCTGACTTGGCTGGCTGATTGGTTTCTGTCTGACTCGGCTGAGTCAATGGTTGACTTGTCCTCCACCTGAGTTAGCCATGGGTCATGCTGGTTTTGTCCAAAAACCACCTTTATACCACCTAGGACTTCACAGACTTTTAATATTTCTTGGTTCTTAAAAACAATATTGTGGGCAAGTCCCAGAGGATGGCACAGGGGACGATGCCAATAAAAGGTCCCAAAAATATAAAAAAATATAAAATTTAATATCTAAAAGCCAAAAACAATCAAATATGTTAAATACACAAATCAATAAACATCGACACATTAACAATTACGCAGATATCATATTAGACAGATCATTGATTTTCTAATTGATAATTAAAAAAAATTACACAACAATGGATAGGTTGATATCAAGTTCATACAACAGGAAGTTCTTGAGCCTGCCAACATCTCTCTCGCTAGATGAATTTTCCTTGAATGTTGGATTCTTCCCAAACTTCAGCTGAATATATCCTTCCTCTTAAATCTCACAGTTTCCCACATGAAGCTGCAACCCAAAGCTCTCCTACTCTCTCAAGAATCAATATCAAGGCTGCTGACCTACTGATTTTCCAAATTTGTGCTTTTGGAACACCGTGGGGTAGCCAATGTTAAGACAAACATTTTATATTAGTTGAGTTAGCTTATGGGTTACGTTCAGGCTACTTTTTACTGTAGGTTAGTTTTTTCTAGTTTTCTTTTTAATTTTGTTGTGCTTTCTTCTCTCTCTCTTTTTGGGGTGGCATTTTCAACAGGGTTGCCCAGCAGTCACCAATTGTCTCAGGAATGTCTTGGTGTCCCCAAAACACTCAAGGGATGTTGAGCTGCAGACATCTCCTGGATGGGAAATGTCTGCTCCTTTGTAGGGGCATCCCCACAAAGGATGGGGACGTTTCCCCTTCATCCCATTCTCTAGGGATGGGGAAATGCAGGGGATGTGTCCTTGTGCTACATAGCATACTATGAAATGTTATTGTTTCAGAATACCTTCAGTGGCAGCAATTATACTTGTTTTCTGTTTTGTTTAGTTCAAAATTCAAATATCTTATGATTATTTGGGATCTACTTGTTATTTAACTCAGGATTTGTGCTGATGAGGGGATTCCACTGCGAGAAGTTGCACCATCTTGGTCAACCTACAAGTTATGGAAAGAGGCTTTTATTTCAAGTAAGTTTTGTGGCTGCTATTTGATACTTTCAAGGCTCAGTACAATGCATTAGACTCCTGTTTTTGGCCAATAAATAAGTTGATACTTCAAAACTGTCAGATYCATCTGGTTACATAATATCCAAGGGGATTCATCTCTGGTAGTTGCATTAATATRATCTCATTCCCCTATCATAGTCATCGCTTAAATGAACCAATTTGAACATTATATGTTGATTTTCTCCCCACAGAAATGTAGCCATCAAAATCATGCAAATTCCAAAGGATCTAATGCAAGCTCTGACTTCTGGAACAGTTTGCACATTTCCTTGTAATTTTCTGGTCAATGCCCAAATAGGTGGGATAATGCAAGAAGTTTTAGGCTTTGCAATAGCATATATTATCAGCAGATTTCAGCTTTCAAAAGAGAAGGATAAGACATGTGACTATGTTCACTTAGATATAATACACAACATTCTGATATCTGACTAGAACCTATGTAAGTGTCTTCTAGGCTAGCAGGAAGATACACCCATCATATATCCACAGATCACACAAAATACCAGACGGTTTTGACAGTTCCTTCAATACCATTGCAGAGAACAGATCAAAACAAATGGGAACGGGTTGTGATGACTGGAAGATTTGGACTGTCAAAAGTGTGAAGTTTAAACTACCATCAAAATCCTTGACCAGGGTGGCATTTGTAAAATTGGATATCCCACAATTAGTGTTGACACGTACCATAATATTAATGAAATCCGAGTCAAAGAAACAAAGATTATGTTGATCACTTAAACTGAAACATCTATACTCAAGGCATTCTTATACAGTAATTATAATCATTCTGCTTTAGAAACTGTTACAGACAGGTTCTTGCTATCTTAAAAGGTTCTTATAATTGTCTCCTAGAGACAAAAGATCATTTGCCATGCATAAGCACAAGGGGTTGAAGGAAAGACTAAATTTATATGGAAGGAATGGGAGACACAGAAAGCCATTGTTAATTGATGAAGAGAATCCGGTGCCCCTTGATCGTTCAAAGAATTCTTACATCTGCTGGTTGGATTAAAGTAGCACGGTACATCAAGTGGAAAGTAATGCAATCCAAAAGTCTGATAGATTTAACCTGGTAACATGATGTTGTTACCAATGTTCAAAAGTACTTAACTGGGAACAATAGGCTAGTACTATGCTCATCTCTTTTGTTTAGTTGTCTCCTGCATTGCTTTTATTTTAAGTAACTTTTCCCATCTTCTCACCGAATAGATGATTGTTTATGTATTTTTCTTCATATATACTTTTGGGCTTCTCTGGCATATTTTCTTTCATGTCCACAGTGATGCCTTTGTTTTAAGTCAAAGAAAGTGGGCATCGATTATTTAGGTTCATACATCTTGCCAAAGATTTAATTATTGCTTTTTCCTATATTCCTCTGATTTACTGGCTTGATTTTTCTAATTTCTTGTGAATTCCAATGAATGACTCTGGCTTGGCAGATAGTTTACGATTGGTACAGCATGTTAATTCAATTCAAGCACCATCTTCGTGGGACCAAACATTTTATACTGAAAGTTGGGAAGAAATATCATGGAAGAATTTGCACTTGGAGGTATGAAGAAATTTGTTTTCTGATGTATAGGTGTTTATGTCAGTGGTTTGTAGGCTGCAAATTTTACATGTGGAGTCAATTTTTGGTGTGTTGCCTACAAAATTCAATTCTAAAGCCTTGCATTGTGATTGAAATATAGGAAAAAACACATATCTATACTTATCTCAGTTTATTTCCTGGGGTTTTGAAACAGGGGCTGGGAGCTGTTACTAAAAAAATACAGGTATGCAATTGATGGTTAACTTTTAGCACGATGAATTAATATTTTTGTATTTTGTATGTGAATTTCAGTTTGCACTTAAATGGCCAATTTTTATATCTTGCCTACAGAAGCTTGTCTTGGAACGAGCAATGTCAGAAGGATATCGGTTTATGGATATTTTAAGGTAGACTTGTATGATCATGCAATTTTATCTCTTGGAAGGGCAGCTTGGAAGTTATGAGGTATTATTGCTATAGGTATCAAAGAAGACACAGAGCCTTGTATACTCAGGCTCGTTCTAAAAGTTGTTCACTTGTGATAAAAGGATGTCTACAATGTGTAATTGTTAGAAGAGATATTATGATGGTGCAAAGCAATACATGGGAGGAGCAAGAGAACAATTTGTAGGGATTGTTCCATACATTCTCAACTTGGAAATGTGCACATCTGAAATTTTCAAGTTCCAGTGCATTATCATCAACACCACTTAGGATAACATATCCTGTTGAGGTTATGGGACAGTCATTCAATGTTTTTTGGCTTTACAATATCAAAGCAGCAACACAATCTAACTAATATGGTTTCCCCAAACCGTAGGTCATGGACTAATGTTCTTTAGTCATGGTCTGAATTCTCCTGGTGTTGCACTCAGGATGTCAAACTAGTTGTTGTGTTATATTGTCAAGTTA
Source organism: Picea mariana (assembly GCA_032191745.1). NCBI lineage: Eukaryota > Viridiplantae > Streptophyta > Pinopsida > Pinales > Pinaceae > Picea > Picea mariana. The sequence continues at coordinate 7,317 of JASDQU010208294.1, read as the reverse complement.
TCCAGAGTGGCAAATTGATTGTCGCTGACTGAATACTCTTATAACAGTTTTGAGGCCAAACAAAGGTGCATCACATTATACAGTTTGTGGTCATGCACAATTATTTTTAGAGCTTGTTGAAGTTTAACAGTGTTACTGGACTCCTCCAAGTCCGAGTTGACTCTGGAGCCTGATTCTTTTCTGTGAGAAAATTGGGCTAAGTCAGCTCCATTCCAAGTCTGAATTAGCCTAGAGAAACTAGAGTCGAGTCAGCTCCATTCCGACTCTGACTTGGCCTGGAGTCACACTTGCAAGTTTGACATGCAAGCATGAGTCAAGTTCTCATGTGGGTCAAATTGACTGAACATGACTTTGACTCGTGGATCATCCGAGTCAGAGTTGACCACCCATCTATAAAAGAAAAAAAAAAGTACCCATTTTGCTTGTTTTTCTAACTTGTTTAAACAACAGACAGCTAGTAGACTTGTCAAGTATCCAGATCCATGGTGTTTTGTAGTATGTACTATTATCTATGTAATTTGAAATGAGTAATTGTTATGGTTTATTCTTCACTGTAATTGTATCTCGGTCGGGTATTTTCACTAATGTTTTAAGTCATACATCTGACTCATGTTCGAAAATTTGTATTATAGACATTGTAAGCTTTCATGTTAATCACTTGACATCATGAGGGCAGTTGCCTCATAATTTATGAAACCAAAATATTCTTTATTTTACTTGGGCGAGTTTGTGGTGGCTAGATGACATCCTTTGATATTAATTTGCTAAACAAGCATTTAACATTGTATTTGGATTTGCAAAAGCTTTGCATGAAATGACTGTCCAACATTGTATGTTTGTGAAAGAAGATGGCTTTATATGAAATAACTGTCCAATATTGTATGTTTGTGAAAGAATATAGTGTTTATTGGGAAACATTCATATTTGAGAAAAAAACATTATTTTCTATCATGGGTTGATAATTGGAAATGTCTTTTTTTAACTTATTGAAACAAATCAAACAGAACAAAACAAAAGAATTACTTATGTTTACAAGATTGATAGGGTTCCTCAGGATATGCACCACCTAATGGCCACATGATTCAATAACAATATGCAAAAGGCTCTATGTGGGAATTATAGAAAACAGGGAAGAGCTGTGAAATTGCTCAATCCCCACCTTTTTAAAAAGTTATAGAGGTGTTATAGCGCAAGTTGTAGGTTGGGCAAAGCTCGACCCAACCAGAAAGCAAGAGCTACAACTTGGGAATCCTACACCCAATGTCACTTCGATGTAGATCCATCACTTCAAGGGTGACTAGGTCACTCTAGGGAGGCGATCCTGATGACCCTAGGGGGAAAGAGATGGATATGGATAGAGATGGAAGTGAAGCCCCTAGAGGTCAAATCTAAGTGGAGTGAAATGTGGAAAGAGATGCCTTGTAAGTCAAGTGATTGTTGCCCCAAAGGTATAGTACTTCTCCGGATGATTGTACCTACCCGAGACACAAGAAAATCCAACTTGCAATGATATATGTTAGTATGGATCAGCAAGTTAAGCTTGCTGTCCCTAATTTGCAGCAATAGATGACAGTTTATATCAGTAAATAAAACATTTAAATCAACATGCAAGGATCTAAACTAGTTAAACAAATCAGCATAAAGATTAACAATGAATATAGGCTGAAAAATGGCACTTTGAAGCTGAATAAAGCAAGCTGTTGTAACATGTATATTTCTGCAGAAAATTGCAGCCTTATGGCTGTAGCTTTCAGTCACTTATATCAGCAAATTACACCATCAAAATATGTCAACAATTAGCCCAAAAGATGCACCCTGATTAGTGGAGTTGGTGGGCAAAATTTATGTGCTAGTCTAAGGTTAGTTTATGAGTTATGGTTAGTAGTTTATCTAGGTTAGATCAACCCTAATGGTTGTAGGTTAGGGTTTGTAACATAAAGTAAAGTAGTGGGAGAGAGGGGATGCCCTAGTAGGGGGAGACTCCTTTCAATGAGACAAACCAACTCCAAGCAAGCGACCTTTCAAAAGATAAAATTTCACGTTTCCCAAGGCAATGATTTTATATCTCCAATGCAAAAAATATATGACTAGTGCTTTTACTATTGGGTTAATGGAGTCAATTAAAAGAAAGAGCTAGAGAAACTACCTCCTTGGGGGTGTAAGCCCTTTTACTTCCCAAGACAAGTTTCTCTAGCTAGGGTTTAAGCTAAGAGGGTCTATGCCCTTATACTTCTCTTAGCAAACCCTTGTTTAGCCAATAACATGAAGCATAAAATCATGAAGACTATGGTGGGGGTGTATGCCCTTATACTTTCCCACTTAGCTCCTTGCACAACAATCCTTGACTTGAAAAAGAATGATAACATGAGTAAAAAACCATACCAAAATTAAGAAAGATGCTAAAATTATCCACCAATAACATGAAGCATAAAATGATGAAGACTATGGTGGGGGTGTATGCCCTTATACTTTCCCACGTAGCTCCTAGCACAACAATGCTTGACTTGAAAAAAGATAATCCACCATAAAAGCTAGAAAGCATTCATCCAWGGCTAGCGTCTCACTCCTCCATCAACCATTCATCACGATAGCCATAAACAAGTGCACAAGAGACAAATAGAGCCAAGTGTAGCGAAAATTTCAGACCAATACTTCTCACAATGGGGGAGAGTTATCTTAAAATGAGATCTTATGATCTCTTATTTATACAAATGTCACCAAGGTGACTTGTTCACAAATTAAGGGGTAAACCACAAGACTAGAGGTGAACAACTCTAATATTTCCCCCTTAAACAAAGTAATATTAAACAATTCATTTAAAGTTTCACTTTTGCATAAATAAACCCTAATTTTACATGGACGTCTCCCCTTTAGGGGATGTTTTGCCACTTAGAAGAAGTCGTTGGTGTTGGAGAAACATGGGTAGGCCTCCAAAGGCCACATGTCAAGCATCTAGACAATCTCCTCATGGTGAAGGCCCTCTTCTCCTCAAAACGTCCATGTGTAAATGAGTGGTACCTCACCACCAAGCCCTAACCCCCCTAGGTGATGTTATGCCTCTAGGAGTGACGTTTTGCCTCTCCGAGGCAAAACGTTTGGCATGCGGGGGCTAGGCTATGTCGTCCAAGTCAATCTCAAGGTCTTCTAAGTTTGATATTTATCATTCGGCATGCGGGCCCTTGGCATC
>JASDQU010208291.1:10384-28131 GCA_032191745.1 Picea mariana | reverse complement strand
ATTCCAAGGTTACCCCCTCAACTCACATTCCAAATACAAGTTATTGTCTCTGATAAAAACATTTGTAGAACAGTTATTGATGAGGGTGCCTCGACATGTGTCATGTCTATTACCTACTAGAAAGCCATTGGCTCTCCTCCTTTGACTGAATCCCACAACACGCTCAAAGCCTTCAATGGCTCTGGTTTTAAGCCTTACAGTGTCCTCCCTTCATTGCCTATTACGTTAGAATACAAAATGGTCAAAGTTGAAGTGGAGGTCTTTGACACTCCTCTCGATTACAACCTTCTACTTGGCTGTAGCTGGATCGATTCCATGCGTGCAGTTGTGTCCACTCTTTTCTGTGTCGTGCATTTCCCACATCAAGGAAAGTTAGTTACCGTAGACCAATTGGCCTTCTTTCACTTTGATGCACGTATCGGCAACGTACCTTTCATTGCAAAACCCCCCCTGTATATGAGAGCATCGGTGTGGGTCTTCTTAAATATTCCTCCTTGATGGGTACTTTCCCCATCCCACCACCCGATGTTCCACATTCATTTGTCACCTCAATCAACATGATCTCCACCTCTATTCACAGAACCCCTACATCTTATGACCCATGGATGGTACCCAACCTCGACGATCATCTTCCTTATGGCGACGAAATGCCTTTGAGTCCGGTCGAATCCGCTTATCAATCCATTCAATCGACAACCCCTTCTACCCCCTCCCTTGGTGATTTATCTCTGGATCCAGTCCGCGTCATTTTTCCCATGGACAAGATGATTATGTCTGTTATGTCCATGGAAGACATCCCTTGGGACAATGGACATCATCGTTCCATCCTCTTCCTGGAACAACACACCATCGAGGGTTACCAATGGATCTTGACCCCGTCGAACATTGTCGTCATTTCTACCATTCCCGAGTCTACACACGATCTGTTCTACGGAGGGAACTTAAGTAACATCTCACCCACTCTCCCCCTCAACATATCCATAAAACCTGGAATTGTCGAAAATGTGCATATCGGATCTTCGTGTTCCCATGACGAAGTGGTCACCTACAAGTCTCTATTCCAAGATTTTTGTGACGATTTCATGTGGAGCTATGAAGAAATTCCGAGTATTGACCCCGACATTGTNACATGAAATTAAGACATACCCGGGTGCTAAACCCATCTGGCAATGACTTTGTCCGGTCCACCCATGTAAAGCAACCGTTATCAAGCTTGAAGTTGAGAAACTTCTTAAAGCTAGCTTCATTTACCCAGTGGCTTTAACTGACTGGGTTTCCAATCTTGTTCCGATTGACAAGAAAGAAGGCACAATATGCGTGTGCATTGATTATAGGGACATTAACAAAGCTTGTCCTAAAGACAACTTTCCTACCCCCTTCATTGACTAGATCATCGACGATTGTGCCGGAAGTGAAATCTTCTCTCCGATGGACGGTTTCTCCGGATATAATCAAATCAATATCGTACCCGCGGACCAACACAAGACCGCTTTTATTTGTCCTTGGGGCACTTTCTCCTACCAGAAACTTCCATTCGATTTAAAGAATGCTGACACAACTTTTCAACATGCTATGTCTTATGCCTTTCATGATATAAAGCACATTGTGCAGCCATATCTCGATGACTTACCCTCTCATTTCATGCATTGTGTAGATCATCCAATACACCTCCACACCATTTTCCTTCGATGTCGGTTTTACCACATACGCTTGAATCCCCACAAATGTGTTTTTTTCATAGAATCCGACTGACTTCTCCGCTTTATTGTTTCACATCAAGGGATCAGGGTAGATCCTTTGAAGATTGAGGCAATTCTCAATCTCCCTCCTCCTTCTTCACTTCGCCAGTTACAAATTTTGCAAGGGAAGGCAAACTTTCTCCGTCGTTTCATCCCAAACTATGCTGAGCTAACTCTTGGATTTACGCGACTACTCAAGAAAGGTTCTGAGTTCGTATGGGATACCACTGCCAACAAAGCTTTCGAAGCTTTGAAACTGTCTTTGACACATACCCCTCTACTCTTCCCACCTGATTACAGTCGGGATTATTTCCTATACCTCGCAGCCTCAGACTATACCATTGCTATGGTTCTCGTCCAGGAGGATGACTCTCATGATGAACATGTCATTTATTACTTGAGTCGGAGTCTCACGACTACCGAAACCATGTATTTACATGTTGAAAAACTGGCCTTGGTAGCCATCCAAGATGTTCAACGTTTTCGGCACTATATCCTTTTACACAAAACTACAGTGATTTCTAACTACAACCCTATGCAACACATTCTTACACGTCAATTGCTAGGGGGGGGAATACTCCAAATGAATCGTAATACTCCATGAGTTTGACTTATAATTTGAACGCGCTAAGTCCAATAAATCATTGGTGTTTTCCGAGTTGATATGCAACCTTCCTTTCTCTGAGACGGAAAAAGTAGCAGAAGATTCATTACCCAATGAATCCCTTTTCCTGGTTAGTTCTGATGACCTTTGGTATGGAGATATCATCATATATCTCCAGACCTAGACTTTCCGGCCCAATCTATCTAGCACTGACCGCCATCGAATACGCTACCAAGCCCGTCCGTATATTATCTTCAGTGATACTCTTTATCGTAGTGGGATTGACTCCGTTTTTCGACGCTGCCTCACGTTTGACAAAGCTGAGAAAGCCCTGAATGACTTCCATTCTGGAGCCTATGGTGGTCACATGTCTGGGTATGCTACTTGTTGGGCTCTAAAAATGTCTAAAAACAACCTTAGTTTAACATTAATTTATCAACCTGAGGATTCGTCTTTTATCTCAAAGAATATCAACAAAGTCTATGCAGATAGCTCATAGAGGCTAAAATTGTGTAGTGAAAGCAGATCCAAGTTTATCAACAATCAAGTTTCTCAAACATTCATTAAAGATTCTAAGGACTGAAATCTAAAGCTATGCAAAAGGAAAGGAACTAGCTAATCTATTGAATTCATTCTAAGAGCAGCAATTGAATCTAGATAAAGACTTGCAAATATTACTATCATTATGAATCAAAATTGTTGAAAAGAAAAAGGCGAATTACTCCATCTATGGAAAGGGATAGAGACTGTAATCTAACTGAAAAGAAACAATAATCGTATTTCTATTGAAAGGAACAACAACTATATTCTAGCGGAAAGGAACAACAAATGTAAACTAAGTAAAAGGAATGGTAAATGTAACCTAAGTAAAGGAACAACAAATGTGAACTTATGAAAGGAGGAACAAATGTGAACTTATGAGGAACCTTCATGCATCAAATATCAGTAATAGGAATTTGAACATCAATCATTTAATGCTTCAGGGAATATCTATTTCTTGCAATTGACATGAAATCATCAACACACTTATGCGTTTGTTAACTACTATGAAAGAGAATCGAATCACAAGACAAAATTTGAGCTGATACAATTACAGATCAAATAGTAGCTCCTTCAGACTGGGCTCTCGGTCCTTAGAAGCACTGCTATTTGAAACTCAATATATAAAAATGGTAAAACTGCTCGAGGCTTGTAGTGATTTCATATCTGGTAAAATTAAGCTATCCTGAGGATCGAGAGATCCTCAAGATTGCTTTACTATTACAATAAGTAACTCAATTATCTTTAAAACTGTTTTGTGCCATAAAGTCTTCAACCTCCAATAGCTTGCGCATCTTCAAGATTCCCATTACTATCTTGGGTTTGACAATATTTAACCAATCCCGCAATAAAACCAGACAATTCCAATCATATTTAGGATCTATGTAATCTAATCTCCAACAACAATGCTAAAGGGTATATTATTCATTTTCTATTCTATTTGCTTCTAAATAACCGAAAAGTCAATCAAGATGATATCATGAAATGTGGGAAAAAGGAAGATATTTATACCTTTTTTATAACCTAACATACCCCCCATCTTAACTTCTTACATGTCCTCATGCAAGCTGAGATTTTACATGTAAAGCAGTAATGCTGTAAGATGGAAAGTTTGGTTCACCAGGCCTTCTGAACCCATTGCTTCTTTTGAGTTCTCCAAAAGCAACATCCTCCCTCTTCTTGTTAATTTGATAATCTTTTTGGTAACTTTCTGGAGGGAACCAGATGATAGGGGGATTATATCTGCACCCAATCCAAGCAGGCCCTTCCTCTTGGAGAAATATAGAATACCTCTCTATTTTGAAGGTAGCTACAAAGAAATTCCTATACCCAAAGGACTCCCTACTCTTTACTTCACTGGAGGAGGCATCCCATCTCAGTTTAGAAGCAGCAAGAGCTTTCTCTTTAATCTCCCTAAAGTGAGTGATACCTGAACGTATGACCTGTAGATGGATGGGGGTCAAGGAGTCTACGATCCCTTTCCTTTTCATAAAAGTTTTATGTCGCATAATGGCTGGAAAGGACTTTGGAGGCTCCCCCCTAACCTAGAGATCCAACCCAGTTTCCCTTTTTAGGAAGGTTTAATGAGCTTTACCCCATCTGACTTGATTCTGAGTAAATGACAGAAATGCCTGAAACTGTATATCACCTATGAATGGGCCAGGGTTAACTTCCCTTTTTTCTTCTAGAATGAAATTATGAAAGTATAATTCACACAAAAAGTATTGTACCTTTTCATCTTGCTCTCTCAAACATGAAATAAACTCAGGTATAGTGGCAAAAGAAATAGGTTTTCTCGCTCTGATGGCCTTCACTCTAAATAACAAATATTGTTCCAGCAAGAATAACGTGTAATTGGTGGCAAGAGCTCTGCAATTAATATCATCAGAGTAGACATCAAAGATTTCCTTGATTTTCTCCAGATCTTTTTCCAATTGGGTTTGCACCTTTTTGATCTTCTCTTGGGCTCTGGTGAGCACAACATAGGTCTCACCCTCTGTTGCTGTCATGTCCTTCAATTCTTTAATAATATTTTGATATTCAGTCCTAGTTACCATTCCATCTTGGTGTTGAGCCAATGCTTGTTGGGATTGTCCCAGCTCTGCCTTTAGTCTATCAATGGTGACACCCTGTGCTTGAGATTTAGATGCTTGATATTCTTCCATATCACTCATCTCTTCCCTGGATTGAGTTAATGCTTGCTGGACCTATGTTAGCTTTGCTTCTAACCTGTCCTTAATAACACTCTGTTTCCAGGACTGGAGTGCTTGGTGCTCTGCCATAGTCAGCAACTCACTTCTATTTTGAACCAAGGTTTGTTGAGACTGCATAAATTCTTCCTCCAATCTCCTGATGGTAGAATTTTTCTCAAGGAGTTGAGCTGTCTGCACCTTCACATCAATTGCTTCTGTAGCTATCATATTTTCTTGTGTCTCTAAAGGAGGTGCTTCCTCATTCTGGGATACTGTTTCTTCCACTACTATTTCTTTAGGGCCTGTCTGTATCCCTACAGAATTTGTACCGACTGCTTCTTTAGAAAAAGGGTTTCTTCTTGTACTCCGACCCTATTTTTATTCTTTCTTCTGTGGGCTTTATCTGCCTATTCTAACCGTTTCCTCAATTCCTTAATAATTTCCTTGAGTTTAACTACCTTTTGCTTTAATATTTCAGCCTTCTTAGCCTTTTTCTTCAATAGTTTATTTTCTTTTTTTAACTTTATAATTTTCTTATGGCTTTTGGCTGATTTCTATTTATGGGAGGTCTCAAGGTCTTCTTCATTCTGGCTAGCAGATGGTTGTTCCTCTATTCCTTCCAAATGTTCTGTCTGTCCAAGAGGGATTCTTGCTTCAAAATGGGGTTCTTCCTGTGCTTCGTCCTCAGGAAAAGACATTTCAATATCAGGAAAATCTTCAACTGGTTTTGAAGAGGAGGGTTGTTCTGGGTATATTTCTGGATTATTTGCGCCTCTGTCAATTGAGGTTCCCAAGCTTCCCAAAACCTGGGATATTTCTTCCTCATAGCTCTTCATAAATTGTTCTGTCAGATGTGCTAATGTTGGTTGTGTGTCTTCCTGATCATTCCTTTGTGAGGTTTGAGATTCTTTCCTAATTCCTTGAGCATTCTCGCGTGGAGACTGTTCTGTAGAGTTCTGAAGTTCTTCAGGCTATTTTGTTGTATCCTGAATTTCTTCAGTTGTTTCTTGGATTCGTCTGCTTCTTCTCCTTGTCTGAATAATGGTTGTAGGGGCAGTTGTTGGTCTCTTCCTCTTTTTTTTTAATGCCTGTGTTTGTGAGGTCTGGGTCTCTGTGATTTGGGTATGATCTACCTCAGCTTCAGTTTGAGGAGATAGGGTTTCTCTTTGGGTAGTAACCTCCTCTGCCTATCTATCTTCGATTTTCTGTGGTGGTTCTTCATGGCATAATTTAGGCTGCTCTAGTTGTGGAGGTCTATTGGCCTCAATTAGGTTATCCCAGGTCAATTGAGTTTGACTCAGTGCTTTAATTGTTATTAGTTTAACTAATCTATGGTGGATGATAACAGTAACAGGGTCCTTGGATTTTTGTTTTCTTAGGGCAACCTCATGTAATATGGCATTCAGAAAGAAAGGTAGATTAAGTACTAACCGTTGTTTTAAAGCTACCAACAATTTGAGGTGGCGAGTTCGAATTACATCATATCATCCATCACAATTGATGTACCAGTGAATTACCCCTACAAGTTCCTTCCATGGTTCTCTAAGGGTACTGGGGTTGAGTCCCTTTCCTTTCTTATCCAATTCTTCCCCAGGGTCTGTGAAGGTTTCCATAGCTTCCTTCAATGTTGTGTATCATCTTGTCCACTGAATGCTCGTATTAGGGAGGCCTATGACCTCTGCTAAGATTTCTGGGGTGACTGAGATTTGTATGCCCTGCACCATAGAGTTTCCCCCCTGCATATTCTGAAAGAATTCAAGCGTGACATTCATGTCATATCCTTGCAGCCGATTGAAGTACTCCATCCACCCCAGTTGATGCAGGATGTCTCTTGCTTGCTCTGTAAGCTTTAGTAAAGTAGGTTCCCTGTGAACAGCTCTGCCACCCATTTTGTAAGAAAATATGGATGACTATCGTTCCTGGTAGCAGACCTAGTTAGACCAGCTTGGAGGAAAAATTACCGAGAATAGAAAATATCAGAGACAACAAATGTATCTAAATGAAGGTATTTATTACAATCATTACTATCTGCATCGAGAAGTGTGTCGAGCATCCACTCCCCTCATTAATAGAAAGGTCGACCTCAATTGTCAGTGTAGGGAAGAGTAATGATTGTAGGTATTGGTGGAGAAAAGTAATGATTGTACGGCGGCCGCCAATGGGGCTTAATGATTTATGTTTGAACAACATATTTAATGGTAATCATTAAATGTTAATCCACATTTATGGAATTGAAAATACCTATACACAAAAGAATGCTTTAAGGATACATGCGCTGAATAAATTAAATATGTTCAGTTAAATAATATCCCACATATCATAATGTTGTTACTTTTTTGTGTTATTGAATACAACTAAAATGATAGCCTCGTTATTGAGTGAAGGAAATCTAGAGAGACGCAGAAACTTGGCGTTTAAGGTAACTTCCATACCACAGGCAGATTCATTGTTGCCAGCAGGCGTCCATAGCCTTGACAGAGTTGCCTTTTAACCCTAAGATGAGCCTGTATCCTTGATACTTGTTTGAATCGTCTTTTCCAAAAAGACCATTATCCTGGTGTGGTAGCCATAGTGATAATGCCACTCACTAGATTGTAACCTAGGTGAACAAGTCGGCTTGTGATGAGACCTCTTGTCCTTTGACAAAAGAGAATGTCAAAATCCATTGCCCTAGTGTGGTATCCATAGTGGGAATGTTACTTAGGTTATTATCCTATGATCGTGGTAGGCTGGCTCGTGATGAGACCCCCTATTCTTTGTGGGAAAAGAAAGAAAATTTATTGATTTATTATATTATTGTATGAAGGGAGGCTCATCTACTCCTTAAGAGTAAGGGATGGCATAAATAAGTGTAAGGATGCCAAGTAAAAGTGTGCTGCAGATTCCTTATTAGTTATAAACACGAGGTATCATTTAAGTGTAATGTATAAGGGAAAAGAAACGAATTATGGTGGTTACAGATTATGAACAAGGTTTAAGATATTTCAAAGGAAGTGATACAAAAAGCAATTTGATAAGGTATGGGAGATAGTCCACAAAATAATGATGGATCGTTAGAAATAATGCTGATGAAAATTATTTTGGTGAAAGTTGTACCCCAAAGGAAAGGTTTAGTGTTTTATCAGCAAGGAAGGAATGACAAAATGAACAATAAGTGTGCAAAAAAAAGAATAGAAATTATTCCATTCAAATGAACAATAGGCGTGCAAAAGGAACAACAATTGTTCCATTCAAAGGAACAACGGGCACGCAAAAGGAACAATAGGTGCACAAAAGGAACAACAGGTGCGCAAAAGGAACAACAATTGTTCCGTTCTTAACCATCTGAATTTGTAAAAACCTGGTAATGTATTTTGTTTGAATTCAAGGTTGATTCCTCATCAACTAAATTCATTTATGAGTTGGTTTATTTCAAAATTAAGTAATGTATGGTTTGTTAAGGTTATAAATTTCATTATAGTTGCCCAATTGTCGCTGCTGAATCATGACACATTCATTTCTCCGCAAAAGATAGGGTATGGGTAATGAGACGAAGTGGGAGTTTGGAACAGAAAAGTGTGCTAATTGAGTTCATCATGATTATCCTCCCTAGTTTTGATTTTCTCTGACTGTCGAAAATAAAAAAATAAAAAAACTAAATAAAATCTACAAAAAACAAAATTATATACAGTATGTACAATGTCAACGAATTTCAATATTTATGGAGTTGGGGTGGCTGGATTACCTTCCCATCCAGCCAAAATTTGAACGATAGGGTCCTTACTTACCTCCTAGTAGAAAGATTCTTTTGAGGGCGAATGATGATAGAGTCGTAGCCGGTGTCCATTGACCTGAAATGGAGATCTGGACCCATCAATGGTGCTTAACGTAACTGTGCCATTATCATGGACTTCACTAATTTTGTATGGTCCTAGCCACTATGTCTGTAATTTTCCCAAAAAATCTTGAAATCTGGAATCATAGAGGAGTGCCCAGTCTCCTTTTTTAAATAATTTTTTCTTTATATGCTTATCATGCCAGGTCAATCTCTGTTGCTGAATAACGGTTGTGAGCTCTACAACAAACATGCGTGCTTCATCCAATTCGTTGAGTTGTTGAAGGCACTGTTTATGTGCTTTTGTAAGATCCAATCCGATTTCCCGGGCCATCCTTAGAGTCTTGATTTCAAACTCGATTCGAAAGATGGGTTCTTTGCCATAGACTAAATGGTAAGAAGAGTAGACAGTGGTATTACGCCATGTTGTGTGGTAAGCCCATAAGGCATTTGGGAGCTCAGAAGCCCAATTCTATCTGTTTGTTGAGACAGTCTTTGTCAGGATTGTCTCTAGGACTTTGTTGGTGCTTTCCACTTGCCCATTTGCTTGTGGATGATACAGAGAAGTAATTCTATGTTTGATATGATAATTATCTAGGGTGGTGGTGATTCTATGAGTTGTAAATTGTTACCCCCCATCAGTAATTACCTCTCTTGGTAGTCCATAGCATACGAATAATTTGAAAATAAATTTGACGACTACTTCTATTGCATTTGGCAAGGCTTCTGCCTCTACCCATTTAGTCATGTAGTCGGTTGCGACTAGAATATAGACCTTCTGATTTGACTTTGGGTTGAAGGGGCCAACAAAGTCTAGTGCCCATCTCTCAAATGGTTCTGCGACTACTTGTGCTTTCAAAGGCATTTCATCATCCTGACCTGGTTTTCCCATTCGTTGACAACTATCACAGGTTTGGATGTATTTCTTCGCATCTCTGAATATTGAGGGCCAATAATATCCCATCTGTAGAATTTTGTGTCCAATCCTGCGGTGTGCAAAATGCCCACCACAAGGCTCATCATGTCCAGCTTTTAATATGTCACAGATTTCGCCATCTCGTATGCATCTGTGGATTTGGAGATCAGCTCCTATATGGAAGAGATATCCGCTGATCCAGGTGAATCGTGCGCTACGTTGGATGATCAATTTTATTTCCTTTGATGAAATATGTGCCCGTGATCTTCTTTCTTCTAGGTAATTTTCCACATCAGTGTACCAAGGTGGCTTTGTAGTAACGACAAAGAGATGCTCATCTAGAAATCGGCCTTCGACTGTTAAGGAGTCATCTGTTTTGGGTACACGGGATAGGAAGTCTGGGACAAGGTTTTCTCTCCTGGGTCGATCTTTGATGGTGATATCAAATTCCTACAAGAATAACAACCATCGAGTGACCCATCCATTAATAATTGGTTTATTAGCCAGATATCTGATAGCAGAATGATTAGTATACAGAATGATCGGATAGCCTGTTATATAATGACGAAATTTATTGATGGCATGTATAACAGCTAAAAACTCTTTCTCTGTTACTGCATAATTAAGTTCATCTGGATTAAGATTCTTGCTAATAAAATAAATGGCGTAAGGTTTCTTCTCCTCCTCCTGTCTAAGGACAACGCCTATGGAAATATTTGATGCATCGGTGGAGATGTGGAATGGTATTTTCCAATTCGCCCCCTCAACACCGGTGCTATTGAGATCAAATTTTTGAGTCCTGCAAATGCCACATCACACTTGTCAGACCACTAAAATTCTACATTACCAGTCAAAGCATGTAAAGGTGCAACGGTTCTTGCAAAATTTTCCATAAACCTACGATAGTATCCTGAAGCGCCAAGGAAACTATGTACCTCAGTTTGTGTGTGTGGTGTAGGTAGATTAAGGATTACCTCTATCTTTGCTGGGTCTACCCTAATTCCATCTACAGAGATATAATTCCCTAATACCACACCTTCTGTCATCATCATGTGACACTTTTCGTGGCTTAAACATAACCTGGTCGCAATACATCATTCTAGTATTTTCTCCAGGTTATTCAATGCTTGATCGAAGTTGTCTCCATAAGGAGTGAAATCATCCATATAGACTTCAAGTCCTTCGTTGATCATATCGCTGAATATGCTCAGAATGGCCTTTTGAAAGGTGGCTGGAGCATTACAAAGTCCAAAGGGTAATACTCTATATAAAAAAGTGCCTCAGGGGCATTTGAATGTAGTTTTATCTTGATCTTCTGGGGTGATCTGAATCTGATTGTACCCACTAAAACCATCTAGGAAAGAAAATAATTTCTTTCCTACCAAAGTATCCAGGACCTGGTCAATGAAAGGCAAAGGGAAGTGGTCTTTTTGAGTGGCTTTGTTAAGTTCCCTGTAGTCAACACAGATGCGCCATTTCCCATTTTTCTTTGGGACGATCACTAATGGGGAAACCCATCGACTATCTGGGATGGGATATATAAAATTTCCGTCCAACAGTTTTTGTAATTCTTCTTTAATGATATCCCTGAGGTGAGCATTTAATCTTCTCCGTGGATATCAGATAGGCTGGGCATATTTTTCAACATAAATGTGGTGCGTACAGAGTTGTGGATCAATACCTTTCATATCAGAATATTCCCATGCGAAAGCTTGTTGGTATTTGGAGAGGACATGAATTAGCTTTTGTTGTTTTTGTTCATCTAAATTGGCATTGATGTTTAGAGGCCTCCCGAGTGCAATATCGACGGGTTTGCTGTTATGAATGACTGTAGTTGGAATTTGTTGTTCCATTAAATCTTCTAGTAGGTCCCCCTGTGCTTCACAGTCTAGAACAGCTTGGAGCATCTGGCAGGTCGGGTTTCTCATGGTGGCTAGATTATTGATAAACCCACTGATTACGTCATCCTCTAGCTGGTTTTTAAGTTTGAGGGTTTCTTCCTACGTAAGAGGGGCTCGTAAATCCATCTCTGGGCATCGTGGTGGTGGCAATTGTGGATATACAAAAGTTGGACTTGGTTTAGCAAGAAGATATAAAATGAGGTTCTTCGTGATACCCCCTCTAGTGATTGTCATATTTCCTATTCGACATCCTATGTACGCATCTGTTGTTACAAGCCATGGCCTGCCCAGTATCAATGGATTCCCTTCAAGTCCACCTCTTGGATTGATGATGAGGAAGTCCACCGGATATTCCCAAGAGTCGACGGAGATGGCTATATCATGTAGTGTGCCAACTGGTTGAATTACTGATCGATCTGCCAACTGCAACATTATTGCTGTGGGTTCGAAGGAGTTAAAACCCAAGGTATTGCAAGTTTCCATAGTCAGGATGTTGATGGATGCTCCCAAATCAACTAGTGTATTGGGAAAATAGAAGCCCTAGTTCTGAACTGTCACTATGGGATTCTCCGGATCTACATATTTAACCGGTTTTTGTCTACCTAAAATTAGATCAGGTAAGACTCCTACCACGTGGACTGTTGATGATGGCTTTTCAATTTTTATGATGGGTTTTCTCCCACATAGCTCCTTGATTGTTTTTGCATAGATTGGGATGTCTTGAAGAGCCCGCAGGAGTGGAATCTTGATATATAAATTCTTGAGTTCCCCGTACAAGGTCGAAGTTGGGATATACAGTCGGTTTTGCTATCATCAATCTTTCGGGGAACGGAGGGGAAGGTGTTGCACCCTTATCCAGATCTTGTGATTTGACTGTGTTTCCCCCTTGCTCGATTTCTTCTGTTATTACCACAGTCGAAGGTGTTATCGCTGGTTTTTTTTCACTCTCTTGTCCTTGAAAAATGCCATTTTCTTCAGGAGAGATTATTCATCCCGACCTTAATTGTAGTTCTCTGCACCCTACCGAGCTGATCTCTCCTTCTCCATTTCCCATAATCTGGGCGAGCTGAGCCGATCTGTTATTTGGATTTGGGTGTGGTTGGGATGGTAGTTGAGGGTGCAATTGGGATTGTGGATTTTGGGACAATTGAAATGGGGCTTGTAATGTAGGCTGAGTTTGAGGGGCCATCCCCATGGATTGATTGTTTATCCCCATTGGGTGTTGCCAATTATGATTCCAATTTGGGTTTTGGGCAGTCATGTTGGGCCACTTTGAAGGGTAAATGTTGTTATTAGAGTTTTTCTAGGATGAGGTGGGATATTGTGAGTTAGGCCAAGTAGAAGTTGTAGTTGGCTGATTCTGTCAAGCAGGGATTGCAGCGGGCTGGTTTTGCCAGGTGGGATTTGTAGGTGGATATTGCTGGGGTTGCCAATTTTGATTAGTAAATGGCTAACCCTGCCATGTGCTACCAGGAGCTTGCTGTTGGTTATACAGTCTGGAGAAGAAAGAGGAAGGGTCCTGCAATGTATTTGGAGGTCGATTCTGCCATTGACGACGCTGAGCCATCAGATACAATGGTTTTGTTTCTTCTTCTACTTCCCTAAAGGAAACTTTCAGTCCAGGAAGTGATGGGCATTGTTCCGTGTCGTGATCCTTGGTGCAGATAGTGAAAACCCAGACCGCGTCCAAAGGGCAATCCCTTGGACCATGTTTTCTTCTGCACCTGTGGCAAAATATGGCTAACGTTTGTTCTGCTTCCGTTTTTTTCTGTTTGTCCTTCAACAAATCCAATTGTGTAGTAAGAGTGCTCAGAATATCTGTTTTAAATTTTTCTAAGAGATTACCAACTTCAGCTCGAGTAACACCCCCATTGGTAATATTTCTATTTCTGGTGAGGGGGGTATGCATCCCTGATCTGGTCCGTGAACTTCCTCTTGAGCACCTGATGCACAATAGGACAATGTCATCATAAGTTTCTTGATAAATGTCACCTTTCCCCATTAAATTCAACATTTCTACCCATTCATCTTTCATAACTTTAATCAGAGTTGCCTTAAGTACTTCCCCTGGTAGCGTGCCATAGGGTGATCTTTGTAAATTATATTGAAATCTCTCTACATATTCTTCTAATGGTTCATTTTCTTTCACGGTCATTTGAAAGATTTCATCTTTTCAGTCTTTGGTTCTACAATAATCCTGATATTTTGTCAAGAAGGCTTGTTTCATCTCATCCCATGAGTTTATAGTTCCTCCCCCTAATCCCATGAACCAACATAGAGCTGCTCCTTTCAAAGTGGAGGGGAACAATTTTAATTTTGGGGGGTTCAGAGGTGTAATCATACCCTCTACATAGGACATCAAATTCAAATAAGAATGCGTCCGGGTCTTCTGAAATTAATCCATGAAAGGTTGGCAGGTTTTGTAGGGGAATAGCCTTCATGGGGGCATTGACAATTGGATCAACTATCGGATATTCCAAAGTGGAAGTCTGGGGGCGTTGTGGATTTGGTTGTGCCATTTGATCGAAAATATGCCATAAATCTTTAGGGATTTCTTGATCCGGATATTTTATTTAAATTGATTGATTATCTGATCCTCTAGGGGATTTGATTGCACTCCCTTTATCTGGGATTTCAAGTATGCCTTCTTCTTTCACAGGAGATTCAGGATTGGGTGGTGGGTCTGTCTTAGTTATCCCACTAGTTTCTCCTTCTCCTTCCTCCAGATTACAAGAGTTTCCCTCTCCTAAAGGGTTGAGGGGTGGAAGATCTGTGATATGAAAGCTTAGCTCAGTCCCTTCAGTTTTTGTATGAATCTCGACATGGGCTGCAGTTGGTGAAGCTGCCACCTGAGGGATTCAGGTATATCCTTTTCTAGGTCCAACCGAGGCTTGAGATTTAGATTTTCGGATGATGTCATCTATGAAAGTACTTCTTCCAGGGAGCATTGAGCCCTGGGGTTTGGTAATTTTTGGTGGAGGTTTTGGTTTTTCAAGATCTTTCTTCTTAGTCATACACACTTCACACAATAAAAAGGAAAAATCAAAAAAAAAAAAAAAAGGAAACAAACACCTATGCAACCTCTTAATGTGTCAGCTGGAGGTAAGCATTGGTATACGCATCTTACTTATTGCCTGCGTAGGTTCTTACCTTCTGTCTTCAATACCTCATCCTCCAGAGGCACAATCTATGCTACCTTTGACATTCTTCCCCAGCAACGACACCAAAATGTTGGGCTCTAAAGATGTCTAAAAAAAACCTTAGTTTAACATTAATTTATCAACTCGAGGATTCGTCTTTTATCTCAAAGAATATCGACAAATTCTATGCAGATAGCTCATAGAGGCTAAAATTGTCTAGTGAAAGAAGATTTGAGTTTATCAACAATCAAGTTCCTCAAACATTCATTAAAGGTTCTAAGGACTAAAATCTAAATCTATGCAAAAGGAAAGGAACTAGCTAATCTATTGAATTCATTCTAAGAGCAGTAATTGAATCTAGATAAAGACTTGCAGATATTACTATCATTATGAATCAAAATTGTTGAAAAGAAAAAGGCGAATTACTCCATCTATGGAAAGGGACAGAGACTATAATCTAATTGAAAAGAGATAGTAATCGTATTTCTATTGAAAGGAACAAAAATTATATTCTAGTGGAAAGGAACAACAAATGTAAACTAAGTAAAAGGAACGGCAAATGTAACCTAAGTAAAGGAACAAAAAATGTAAACTTATGAAAGGAACAACAAATGTGAACTTATGAGGAACCTTCACGCATCAAATCTCAATAATAGGAATTTGAACATCAATCATTTAATGCTTCAGGGAATATCTATTTCTTGCAATTGACATGAAATCATCAACACACTTATGCGTTCTTTAACTATTATGAAAGAGAATTGAATCACAAGACATAATTTGAGCTGATACAATTACAGATCAAATAGTAGCTCCTTTAGACTAGGCTCTCGGTCCTTAGAAGCATTGCTATTTGAAACTTAGTATATAAAAATGGTAAAACCGCTCGAGGCTTGTATTGATTTCATAGCTGGTACAACATTTTTCAAAAATTGCTAACACATAGCAATTCTATATTCTCAATTCTTGAGTGCAATTCCTCTTTTTCTTCAAGATCTATTTACCCCTTATATGTTACAATAATCTGGGTAAATTAAGCTATCCTGAGGATTGAGAGATCCTCAAGATTGCTTTACTATTACAATAAGTAACTCAATTATTTTTAAAAATGCTTTGCGCCATAAATTCTTCAACCTCCAATAGCTTGCGCATCTTCAAGATTCCCCTTGCTATCTTGAGTTCGACAATATTTAACCAATACTGCAATAAAACTAGACAATTCCAATCATATTTAGGATCTGTGTAATCTAATCTCCAACAACGACGCTAAAGGGTATATTATTCATTTTCTATTCTATTTTCTTCTAAATAACTGAAAATTCAATCAAGATGATATCATGAAATGTGGGAAAAAGGAAGATATTTATACCTTTTTCATAACCTAACACTACTGCCCAGAAAATCTTACGGGCAGGGTATTTTTGACCTTCTTTATTCAACGATTGTATAATTGTTGTCCAAAAATTCCATGCTTGCCAAACCTACAACAATAAAATACGTTCACACCCTGGTCCTCTACACCCTGTAGTCTTCGTGGGTCCTTTTGCGAAATGGGGTATTGATTTCATGACATGTCACCCTCACTCGACCGGGGGGCATGGATACATTATTGTAGCTGTCGATTATTTTACGAAATGGGTCGAGGGGATGCCAACATTCGACAATACTGGAAAGACTGTAACATTATTCATATTCAATCACATCATTGCTCGTTTTGGTGTTCCTCGGGCTATCATTACTGATCACGGTAGCCACTTTAGAAACTTCATGATGTCTGAACTCACTGAAAAGTTGGGCCTTCGCCATGAAAACTCAACACCCTATTACCCAAAAGCCAACGACCAAGTTGAAGCAATAAACAAGGTCCTCATTACCATGCTTTGACGAATGATAAGGATTCACAAAACGAGTTGGCACACGATGTTGTTTTCAACATTGTGGGCTTACCGGACATCCGTTAAGTCTGCTACCGGGTTTACACCATTCCAGTTAGTCTATGGTCTAGAAGCCATCTTGCCAATTGAATATGAGATACCCTTCCTAAAACTAGTTGTCAAACTTCTCCCGAACACTTCTGCCGAAGAAGAACGTCTGTTGTATCTTATGCAATTAGACGAAACCCGTTACGATGCCACCCTAGTTATAAAAGCCCAGAAAAAATGCGTCAAATCCCAATACGACAAACATGTCAGGCCATGCATTTTCTTCGAAGGCAATCTGGTTCTCCTTTACGAACAAGCTCAGGATATGCTAGGAGCCAGAAAATTTGAAGCTATGTGGCGAGGTCCTTATATCGTCAGATGAGTTTTGGAAAAAGGAGCTTATGAGTTGGTGGACTACGACAGTATCACTTTGAGTGAACCCAAAAATGGGTTGTACTTAAAGAAGTACTATGCCTAAGATCACATGTGCATGAGTGCTTGTATTTTATTGTATCATAATTTTTGTGTGTTACTTTAGTATGCTTTTTCGTTATTTGGTCTCTGCCCCTGACCGCTTATCTTATGTTGTTCTTGGTTTCCAAATGTCGGAGTCTTCGCTACCCCACATTGGTTTCGCCGATGGCACTAGTCGTAGTACTCAGAATCTTGCTTCTGCTGCATGGGTAATTTACGCACCTACAAACGAACTTATCAATCTACAAGGTGTGTGCCTCGGTCGTGAAACCAATAATATTGCGGAATATAGCACCATCATCGAATTGATGATTGATGCTATTTCACTCGATATCCACCACTTGGTTATACGACTCGATCCACAACTAGTACTACTATAGCTAAGTAATGTTTATGCTATTCGAAGTCCTACTTTATTACGGGTATATTTAGGAATTTGCCTCTTGGAACGTTATTTTGATTATATCGAATATCAACACATTCCTAGATGTCTAAATACATTGAC
>JASDQU010208289.1:10329-20395 GCA_032191745.1 Picea mariana | reverse complement strand
ACCACTAACTAGATGACAACTAAGACACTAAATCCTAACCCACTAAGAACTAACACAATAAATTCTTCCTTACTAACCTATTAAATGATTAATTGAGATTTAACCAATATCCCTAACACACCAACCAATTAAATTTTTATCCCCTAATGATCCCTAAACCACCAAGAGAGCAATCCATAACCCCTAAAACCCAACCACTAATGGTGACTTGTCTTTTAACCCCCAATGAGAACTAATTGACTAACATCTAACCTACTAACTCCTAATGACAATTAATTGGCTAACATCTAACCTAGTAATTGCTAACCCTGTAAACCAATAACCCCTAATTTTGAACACACAAACCCATTATATAGGCTAAAAATACTAACCCACTAACTCACAACCCCTAACACACTAATTATTGACAACTAACCCACTAACTCCTACTAGACTCCAAATCACTAACCCATTAACCAATAACCTCTAAAACGCCAACTCCTAACCCATTAAACCATTACCTACTGAAACCTAAACCATTATCCCCCTTACCACTAACCCCATAACACACTAACCCTTAACCCATATCTCCTAACACACTAACCACTAGCACACTAACCCCTAAACCTCTAACCCCTATACCACTAACAAACTCACTTAGTGACTTCTGAACCATTAACACACTCACTTAGTGACATCTGAACCACTAACCCATTCACCCACTAACACTTAACCCATACTAACCATTAACCCTTTAACTTTTAACCTATTAAGCCATACCCTACTAACCCTTAATCCTTTGACATGTTAATCCACTAACCAACTAAACCCTTTACCCCTTAACCTGTAACCTTGAATCCACTGACACCTAACACTCTAACCCACTAACCCATAACCCACCAATCCCTAACCCACTAGCCCCTAACCCTTCACACATTAACCCCTAACACAATAACATCTTACCCCACTAACACATAACCCACCAATCCCTCAGCTACTAGCCCCTAAATACACCACTAACCCACATATATATTATATATGTTAAATATAATTAAATATAAATTAATTTTATAAAATATATTAATTAAAAAATAAAGAAAAAATATAATTCAAACAATCAAATTAAAGACTACTTGACTAAATTCCACGCGTATCACACTCATGATCAAATTAGAGCCCAAAATACACATTCTTGCACGACAGAGAAGGAGGCGAAGAGGACGAGGGCAAGAGCTAGACTAGCACACTCACAGTGCACTCATGCGGCAGAGAAGGAGGCAAATAGGAGTTGGGAAAGAGCTAGAGTACACTCACAGTGCACTCGGGCGACAGAGAAGGAGGCGAAGAGGAGGGAAAGAGATAGAGCACACTCACATGACTGCACTCGTGCAACAGAGAAGCTAATAGATGTTGGGCAAGAGAAGGAGGCCAAGAGGAGTGCAAGAGGAGGCCAAGACACAGATAAGGAGTTGGGCAAGAGAAAGTTGAGGGATAGCGACAAATAAGGAGGCCAAGATCCACATAAAATCCTGAGTGACAGAGAAAGAAAAGGAGGTCATCGAAAATGGTAATTTCAAGGGATTTGTCCCCAAAATCAAAAGACTCCAATCGAGTTAGGGTTAGGTTTAGCTCTTTTTTTTCTCCATGAAGATCCCTGCTCTTTTTTTTTTCCATATTTCTTACTTTCCCTAATTTTATCAACTAAAGAGATGACCTTCCTCTATTTAGATTTTGTTTCCGTTGTGCTTTTGTTATAATTAAATAAGTAATGCAGAACATAAAAGTGAATACTACTTATGACAAGAAACTCTAAGGAGGATTCAAACATAAAGAAAATACACATGAAAAAGAGTATAAGAAGACAAGTTCACCCTAGTCTCACATGTCTAACGCAAGCATGTGAGTCTATGAGTGAAGAAGTACAAGTGATGAAAATACCTTCTCAATTTATTTATATGAAAGTCAAGGAAGGAAAAAATCATAAAGTGGATCAAGTCCACAACAAAAAATCTATCTAATTATTAAATATCCCCACATGTGGAGCACTCCAACTCCAACTCACACATGCCAAGCTCCAAGGGATGCACATCCAACTAACAAGGATTGGACATTGAATGCTCCACGAGGTGTGTGTAACACTCCTCCTCCAAAGGTCTCCAATTCTCCAACACTCCCTCTTAGGCCATTTATACCTCTAGATCAATCCCACTTACATGATTGGTTTTCAAACCAAGTGTCCTCAAGTCAAGGCCAAGTCTCCATGTAAGAAACCCAGTGTCCCCATGCCATATAGGGTTCAATTCCCTCCTCCAAGATGCCCAATTATCCTCCTCAAAGGAAAACCATCATCCCAAGGAAGAAATCGACCTCCATTTTTGTCTCATGAAGAAATCCACTAGACATGTAGGTCTCCAATGCTCCAAGGAAGAATTCCACATATGCATCAAGACAAGGTCTTATAATCAATGGGAAATCTAACTTCAATGTGTATGTCCATCACGTCAACTAAGGGTTATCAATACACCATGCACTCCACATCACATGAAGCACCCTTAAGTATGGTGTAACTTAATTTTGGAGTAACCTCGAAATAAAACACTCCCTCTTTATGAGGAAAGTGTTTTCACCAACATATTTATGTTTCCTTTGCAACTCAATCAAACAATTTCAGAGTAACCTTGAAATAAAACACACCCTCTTTATGAGGAAAATGTTTTCACCAACATCATTTTTCTCCCTTTGCAACTCAAACAAACTTTCCTTCTACAAATTTGAACACATTGCAATCTCGAAATCAACCATTGGCTCCCAGAAAGGAACTACCCCCAAAACATCACACTCATCCAACAAAGTATCACACATCACCTCCTCAAAACAATTGTAAAGATCACAAATGGAAGAATCTAATACAATATGGTTAACATATCTCCTAGGAGATATACTCACCCTCATTGATGATATGGGTGCTCCTACATGATATTTTGCATCCTATAATGTTTGGATAAGCCATCTTGGATTTTTTTGTGCTAGAGTAGATGATGAGGAATATCAACCCACAACCTCACCTTGTGTACACCTATATTTGATTCTTCTTTTACCTTTGAATCAATGTATAGAGTTTCACCATGCATCCTTGAACCGATAATCATATTTCGGCTAACCTAGCCTCCTATGTCCCTCAGGACCAATAAGGGGTAGTACAGGAATATTAACCTATTTTCCATCGACTATGCCTTTCAACCTGATCTTAGGCCCTGACTCACCCTTTGTGGACGAACCTTGCGGAGGAACCCTTAGGTTTCTGGGGCATTGGATTCTCACCAATGTTTGCGTTACTCAAGACGACTTTATTGCTTCCGCTTCATGCACTCCTACTCGCACCAGTTCTTCCCTCTGAGGCAGAACACTCCCCTAATGATGTATTTTTACATCCCACAACTTTGGTATATTGCTTAGTCTTATTCATCTTTAGTGCAAAAGTGCTTGATCTATGAGCTATTATGCACTCTTTCAAGGTTGGCTGCTTCTAGGAAAACCTCCTGGCTGTCTTTGCACTCGTACTTTCTTCATCACTGAGCGGTCATTTAGGGGCCTTAGCTAATGATATAAGTTGTTCCCCTCTCAACGATGAGGCTTATCCCCCATCGTCTCACTGGCTAACGTTTACCCCTTTTATTGGGGCAATCTAGTATTCATAGTTTGCCTCGATTTGGTACCGCTCTCGCGGCCTGTACTGAAACAGTGCTTTACCCCTAGATGGTCCAGTCAACTATTGTGCCTCGACGCATTTTAGGGAGAACCAACTAGCTCTGGGTTCGAGTGGAATTTCACCCCTAACCATGACTCTTCCACTGATTTTTCAACATCAGTCGGTTTGGACCTCCACTTAGTTTCACCCAAGCTTCATCCTGGTCATGGATAGATCACCCAAGTTTTGGTCCATAAGCAATGACAATTTCCCCATGAAGACTCACTCTCGCTATGACTTCAGTGGGTTCCCTTAACCAAGCCACTGCCTATAAGTCACCTGCTCATTTTTCAATAGGCATGCAGTCAGAGATATAATTTTCCTCCCATTTCTTGGGAGCTTACGGTGTCATTTTCTATTTCACTCCCTGAGCCTTGCAAGGTGGTCCTTGCTGATTCACATGGGATCCCACGTGCTCCATGCTACTCGGGTTAGAGCGTAACCTAATGATTCTTTTGACTACTGGACACTCACCATATAGGGTGTAGGACTCAGCTGCTTCACCTAGTATCACAAAGATTATATTGTACTCTCCCACAACCTCGTTTTCATGGTTTAGGCTACTCCCATTTCGCTCGTCGCTACTACGAGAATCTCTTTTTCTTTATATTCCTCTGGATACTAAGATGTTTCAGTTCGCTAGGTTGTCTCTTGCCTACCCATGGATTACGAACTAGTTAAAAAGGTTAACCTATTCGAGAATATCCAGATCTATGCTCATTTTCAACTCTTCGAAGCATTTTGTTGCTTATCATGCTCTTCCTCGTCTCTGGGTGCCTAGGTATCCACTGTAATACCTTCCTCGTTTGAACCTCATCATTAAAGGATATACCATCCTAAGGTGCTAGTAAATGGAAAGATATTATCAACTTCCATGAATGATAAATCATAAATCAAACTGTCGGATCTGAATAACTGTGTGCTATCATATACCATTGTGTTGGCTAGGATCACAGGCTGGAGATAAGTAGACTCGAACCGCTGACATCCTCCACAGGGAAAACCACCATTTCTCAAGCCTCCCTGACTGATTCTACCATAGAGGCCAATGATAGACAATAAATCCCGCCCAAACACAGTGTTAGAACTCGGTAAATTTCCTAGAGGTTGACAGCAGAAGAAATCTACTAAGGTAACTTTATCCAACCACTTTTGAAGCTGGGATCTATCCCTTCCAACTTCAGAGAGGGATCTCTCTATATGATTTAGCTATGTTTCCAATTTTAAATATTAGTCTAGGTAAATAAATAGGTTGGTTTTGTTGTCAAAGTGTTTTTTCGAATTGGTTGAGACAGTCTACACATCCATTGGGCTATGGGGTCTATGTTTTAGTAAAATATGAAATCTGAACCAGAAATGCAAAGGAAAAAACTTTCACAGGGTGAGATAATAAAATCACTGGATTCTTTAATAGCATAAATGATGGAATAGCAAAAAATATGAGAAAGATAATTTCAACAAAGAAGTAGTTAAGAATTTCTTTATTGAAAACACCAGAAGATAAAACACTAAAATCTTTCAAGACAGAAACAGGGTATACGAGATAAATCCTGCAACATTCGTTACTCTTAAAGATTAGATTCAGAAAACATTATGATAACCAAGAAAGAATAACATTCAACTTAGAGAGAAAACATCACCAGTGAATACACACAAGAATCCTATAAAAGTGCCTCCTTTTTATTAATGGAAGATCTCTTAAAAAATATTACAGTCTGATAGCGTCAGGGTGTGAAGATCAACAACCCTCAATACTTCGAAAGGTGAAGTATTTATAACTCAACTTACAAACGTTCCTATCATAAATGACTAGGACATGCTAAATCTATTTTTAGCCTAACTAATTTAACAAATTTCCTAAATCTAGGAACTGCTTTGATGACATGGTGTAACTACACGCTGATTTCTGGGTGGGCTGTTGATGAAGCCTCTGCATGACTTCATATGACTCGACAACTGACTGGACCTGGAAAAATCATCTGCTAACCGATCAGATCACAAAGTTCCTCCCATCTAAGATGACTGGGCACGTTGACTTTGAGCAGTCTTCGATACACTTCGTCCATTTCTGTGTGCTGGTGAATGTAGGCTTTGTGAGGAAGATGTATCGAATCTCGTGTTGGATACGTATGTCCCACTGAAGGGCATCTAGAAATGCCTTTCCGGTGATGCTCCCTTGAATCCCTGCAAACTTTGAACTGTCCTTAGACATGTCGACCAATATTTTCTTGTAGTCAGGGAGTGTCATCAATTTATCATTGATTACCTTCAGACTAGGCAGACCTTTCTTCTATAGAGATTCAATTTTATTGAAGAATCTTTGTACCCCTAGATCCATGGCCTGAACCTTTTCTTCCAACTAAAGCATTAATCCTCTCTTGGTCAAAACTCTTTTGACCTCAAGGATGGTCTCTATTCTATCTTCAATCTTCAGTTCTTCCAGCTCTTCCCTAGTCTTAGAATTGAGGAACTTGATGATCTTGTTTGCCTGTGTTGGCATATCTCCCAATTCTACTCTGATCTTCTCAATGGCTTGTTTGCTTCTCAATACCAACTCGTTCTGCTCAAACATGATTTGGATCATCGGCCATATCTCATTTATGGACTTAGTGATGTCCATCCATACATTCTTTTTAACCTCAGCCAAATTTTTCCCTGCCACTGTTTGCTTCCGGAGCTGCTGTAGCTCCTGCTTGAGCTACTCTATCACCTGCTTTTCCTTGGAGAGGCTGGTTTGGAAGGAAGTTTTGAGTTCCTGAAGGTTCTCGACTTTCCTTTTAAGCTTGCTGATCTCTGTTTCCTGCAGGTTCATCTTTTCCATGGACTTAGCGAGGTCGTTTGTCTTCTCCTGTGATGTCAATGGAGTCGCAGATGGGACTGCTGTCACTAATGCTGTGCTTGCTTCTGAAATTGGGATAGCACTCAATGGAATGACTTTCATTGGCTTCAATTTCTCTTTTTCTTTTAACAGCTTCTCCATCTCAGCTTCCATTTCTTTAAGTTGTGCATTCTGCTCCATGAGCAGACTTAGCATCTCATCCTTCTCTCCTTGTTTCTCTGTTATCTCCTTCACCTGTGAATCCTCTGTGGGTGGGAGTTTCAGTTGTTTTCTCAAGGAGGCTATGTCAGCATTTTTCTTCTTTAGCATTTCCTCTGCTTCTTTCACATTTGAGGGATCATAACCGATCTTGAGGACCAACTCCTCCAGAGTCTTGATTCTGTTGTCCTTGGAAACGGACGATATCTTCTCTAACATGAGTTGTGTTTGAACATTGTTCAGGGACACCTGCAATTTGGATGTAGAAGTGGAAGCATGTGCCAGAGTGTAGAAAACCATTTCCCCTATCTTCTTGTGCAGATCCGTTTGATCGGTCGGATGGACGTCCTTCGTCTGTAATTCGAAGGTGGCCCTTTTATAATCAGTGATCACTTTGGGGTCTGGTACCTATGCTTGGAGGAATTCCATGTGCATTCTACCCTTTTCTGTGTCCAATGCAGACAACAGCCTATGCTGCGTAGTCGACGTCTGCTTCCAAAACTGAGCGCAAGTACTGCTGGTAAGGGTCTGGTTCCTTTTCTTGATCAACTTGTACTTCTAAAAAATACTCAGCTTAGGTCCCACCTTGCTTGGCTGAGTGTTCAATGGAGAGTCTGTGGACTGCTTCGGTAATGCTGAGGTAATGACCTTATGGAGGCTCGACCCGAAGGGTGGAATAACAGACTTGGTCACTGTGGTGGATGGGGCTTCTTTTTCCCCATTCAGGCCAGGGACTAATGAAGTCTTAGGCCTCTTGGTATGTAGCTGGAATTCCTCAGAAGATACCTCAGTGACAAGTGGAGATAAATCCTGCCTTGGCCTCTTTTCTTTTGGGACCTGTGGTGTAGTCGTTTGTGACATAGTGGCTGGGGGATCCTGCTGTTCTACTTCGATCAATGTGTTAGGCTCCCAGGCTGTCTGATTGGTGAATTTCTCAACTTCGGGACTAGACACATGAACATACGAGACATTCTTGTTTTTCACTCTCATATTTGAGATGATCCCACAAGGATCATAGTGCCATGGGAATCTCATGAAGAACTTAATTTCTCTCAACATCCTATCGGCTTCTTCCCCAGCGCCACAATTGTTGCAGATGAAGGAGCCAATCTGCCCCTTGATTCTAAGATGCTTCTTTTTATTCAATGATACAAAATGGATATAATCTGAATTTATAATATGCCTTATATATTCCAGCATGAAAATTATGACAGGCAGGAACTTGGGCAGCTTATACGGTGCTAACTCTCACCCATATACTCTGATATCGGTATGATTTTGATACAAGTACCAATCCCTGGTCTTTGTGTTGTCAGAGAGATGCAGGATCCTCTGAACTTCATCATTTATCTGAGGCTCGGGCCTGCCACCTAGCATGCTTACCACAGGGTGGTAGAATTGGTCGATGAACTCCTTAAAATTGAAATCAATGGAGTTGTGCTTTAACAAGGAGGTTCACGATGTGACTGCCTGAGGTTTACCATCTCCATCCATCTTTTGCATGGAAAAGACAAATTTATCCGCCTGGAAGAAGACGAACAAGTATGCTAGTACCGATGAGTATCTGAACATGCCTTCTGTACTGAAATTCATGAACTATTCATGAATATTGTCTGCCAAGAATATGTTGAAATCAAACTGGGTGGTGGGATTTTCATCGGTGGAGAAGATGGATAGAAAACCGAGAATGGGTTCATCTACCCACTGATCAGAATAGTATCCTAATAAAGCACAAAGGGATAAGATGACCTGGTTTCCTTTAGTTGAGAACATGGAAGACGGGTAAGGAGGATTTGAGGAGGGAAATTGAGTGGATGGGGGAAGGAAGAGCTCGAATATTTGAGCTCTTTGGGGGAATGTCATTTTCTGGTATAATTCAGTAAGAATTTCCAAGTGGAAAGGTGACGCAGAGTCAGCTCGGGGAATTTGCATCATGTGGTCTATGGATTCAGGCGTGATGAGGAACATGATCTCTCCATATGAGGAGACGACGACCCTTTGCTCAGGGATATAATGGGCTTGACACTTGAGAGCAAACTCAGGAAAATGGTGGATATGAGGGAAGAGGTATAGGGGTAAATTGGACTCCTAGAGTCCAATTTCATCACTCTGGTCCAAGAAAAATTCCCTGAGCCATGACTGGAGTTCTGAGAAATCAAAATCACATTTAGTATCTACGATTAATCGGTCTTTGTCGACCAGTGGGATCCTGTCCAGGTCAACAGGAGGTGGGAGAAACGGATTCTCCTCTCCTTCTGCTTGTTTGGATTTTGGTGCCATTTCTGCAACAGTACCTGCAATAGAACACAACATTAGTGGGGAGAACTGAATGTGGATGAGGGCAACGGACTGTAATAGAGGAGTAAGCGATGAATTTCTCTGGTGCGATGGGTGAATAGAGAAAGTAAGGGGAATAACGGTAGTTTTAAGTAAACGCGGGTCGGTTGGGCACAGGAGACAAGTCAGTTGGATAACGGATAGGTTATCCAGTAATAAATGGCCAAAGGATCATTTTGGGGGTGAGATGATGGGTGACAGTGTTGAGGGATATGGATGGGTGACGTGGAGGCTATCGATTGGAGGTAAAAGTCATAATAAGGGGATTTCTACGAGCGAATAGGGGGGAAGGACTGATAGCAGTTATGGGACATGACCAGTTCGGGAAAGGTGGAAGGTGACGTCCAAAAGTGACAAAGGTCTGTTAGATAACAGATGGTGATGGGACTCGGGGCAATAGATCGACGCCACGTATAACAAGGGACCCACTAGAGGAAGAAAACCATTATAGACCCCCCCCCCTCAGTTAAAAGTAGATCATCCGGGGAGGTCCAAAATCCATTTTGGACCGTTGATCTACGTGCCTACTTCTGAGCCGCAGATCTTTGCATGCTCTTTATCACTCATTCCGGACCCCCTCCCCCTCCATTAAAGGCATAATGGATGGGGGGGCTGAGAATCCAACACTGATCGTAGATTTGAGTGCTCGATCCTGAGCCGTCTAGATGAGCGTGAGTCTTATCATCGATTCCAGACCCCCCCCACCCCCGGTTAAAAGAATAATGGTTGGGGGCGTTCGGAATGATCTGTCCATCGTAGATTTGGGTGCGATCATCTGGACCCTTGATACCTGATCGAAGCATGAGTGAGGACGTTGCTAGCGATATTTCTCGTAGCGGGGGGTAAAATGTGGAGGAATGGGTTAAAAACCCACTTATCCTAAGTTTGGGATGGAAATGCATCTGTGTTTAAATGAAAATCAAGTTTGGATGGCAGAGATTCACATGCCTAGATCAACGGTGCAC
>JASDQU010208287.1:30131-42025 GCA_032191745.1 Picea mariana | reverse complement strand
AGGATCTTCCTCTAGATGCTTCTCTTAATAGACATATTTAGTATAAATAAGGGGTGAGGGTATGAGAACCCTAGCTTGGAGATTATTGTAACAAAGCGTTGCTTGACTGGAGGTTGCCCCCTCGAAGAGGCCTGTGAACATTTCTTTCTGAATCAAAGTGTTTTTTCTATTACTATTTCATACATCATTTCTGTGTATTGTGAAGATTATGCTGGATATTTTACTGTTATTCTGCCATTTCTAGCATTTTATTTTTGTTCTGCATATTTTATATATCTGGTATCTTGCAGGTTTCCTATGGAGAAAATCGATGTCGAGAGTCTAAGGATGAGAGTACCATAGATATATTGGTGTGGATGTCGATGAGTCTAGAGCCACTATATCTAGAATGACCCATCTCGAGGAGGATACTTTGATGAAGAATTGTGTTGGTTAAATGTTGTGCAACTGTGGGGTTCCGAGTGATCTCTAACCATTAGATGTGACATTCCAAGGACCATCGTATTTGTCGAAGGAATTCCATTGAGGAGTACTAATTGAGAAGTCTCGTGACCACTTGGAGCATGTGCATTCTAATGACAGAAGATCCCGAGTGGATATGAACCTTTGATGTATGAGAGAGGTCTAATATAACCACATCCATATATTTTTTGAGGACCCCACTTTCCAATGTGTTACATGGAGGATGGGTGAGGCATTAGTTGTTGTATAGCTCAAGGTATCAATTTGATCGGGGCCATAGATATCTTTAGCTGAATACCATTGGATTTATCATAAACAATTCCATCATTGAAATCCAACTGGAATTGAAATGTGGGAGAGGTAACCCATTTTACCGATGGGTAGAAAACTCTATTCACCGTCAATTGTTGATATGGTTGCGTAGAGTGAATCTCAACCATTTGATCGAGAATGTTAGTTCTATTAGTCAGTGTAGAAACATTATGTTACATAATTGTTGGGGAAATGAGTGATAAATCCAAGTATTTTTCACAGCTTCACGTAGTGCAGAAGAAAGAAGACAAATTCCATGTGTGCATCATGATGGAAAAAGGTCGTTAAGGTTGCAAACCCAAGACTAAGGATTAATGGAAGTGGAAATTTGACATCCCACCAGCTTAAGAGGGTTTAGGGGGTCGTGTTTGTTACAAACACCTATACTTGATTTATTCTCAGTCTAGTACATTCTATGATATCATACCTCAATCTCCTTGGCCATCAATAGATCCTCCTAAGTCTATCTTGGGACCACATGTTGATGGTTTATTGGTTATGTTTCCCATAAATCTACTAGCTATTTGGAAGGTCAAATGGGTTCAATGACCATATATTATAATTCACTTGCAAATGTTATAGCATAAAAAATTCCTTAGTCCCTACCTATACCTTCGACATTCATTTGGTACAATCCACAAATCTGAATAATTCTCAGCAACTTGGAGGTAAAAAGAAGAATAAGAAAAAAAATTGTACTCTTGGGAAAGGGACCGCCTCTAATCAAAATGATATTGTGAGAGATTCTAGTGAGAAATAAAATGAATTTGTCTTTCAAATATATGCATTAGAGATCATTCTACTTACGAGTGTCCTAGATTGTGAGTGTCCTAGATTCATGGAATCACTAATATATTTTTCCTTCTTACCCAATCTTGGTATATAAGTATTTGACTTATCCATATTGTCATGCACAATGTTGAAGTAAGTTCTTGGACCCTTCTTTGAAGATAATCTATGGGAATAATACATATGTTGACAACTTGCAATACAATGATTATGGACTATCTAAACTGCTTGCTTAGATAATTTGAGAGGTGATTTTGTTCCATATTGACTTATTGAGCATGTTGGATGTGGATCCTTATCTAAATTTCACTCCATAATATTGATCCCTAGATATTGAGTTATTACATTTATATTGGACCATTTGTGTTGTCCTTATTGGTCAATTAGACCCTTTAATTGAAATTTTACCCTTTGTCTCCTGTATATACTAAGGAGAAACAGTTTTAGTGAGCATCCCATCTTGTACATTTTTTATATTGTAAAAGGAGGTTGTCCCCTTAAAGAGGCTTCTCATTCATTCTTCTATGTCATTCTCAAATGGTTGAGTTACCTCTTCTTCTCTTTTTATGATGTTTTTTGGTGCATAACATTAGGTTTCATAGCATATGATCCTTAGGTTTGGATCCTTCAAATGAGTGATCATGATATTTTCACTAAATTTTTTTTTTTGGATCGTTTCAGATTACAAAATTTTTAGGAGCCCGAGGAGACACATCAATTTACCATGTTAAGATTTTCAAGTTTGATTTCACTATAAATTTGGGGATATAGATTATGGAAATTAGGGTTTCTGACTAGTCCTAAAATTAATCTCAAACAAGTCATATTGGAAGTTTTTCTATAATGTTTTTTGTGATGTTTCAAATACATAAATTTTTGGGAAACTAAGGAGAAATAGAGAAGTACATTTTAAAAAAATTTAGGGTTTTGTTTTCTGTACTTTAAAAAATATAAGCTATGGAAATTAGGGTTGTTGACTATCCTTGAAACTAGTCTCAAATAGGTGATATTTTTAAAACTATCATACATGAAGCTATAACAATAGAAATTGAGTTACACTAGATCCATTGGAAATAAGACAAATCATAGTATTTTAGGTAAAAATTTCAGAAGTAGATCACAAAAATTGGACACATGGAAGGTTTACATGTTATATTTCTTGGAAGGGATAAAAATAACAAGTTTAGGTAAAGTTACCATAACTTTATCTTAGCACATTTGGATTTGGTCAAACCTATGGCATTGTAGATAAGACATATCAGGATACTACAGATCAAAATTCCATACTTAAAAGGCTTGAAATTTTAGAGATACTTAAGGAGAAAGGTCAGTCAACAAGACAATCTACAAACTATGATTTTTTAAGGTATGTTAACATGAAATTAACATAAATTTTGATTGAAATATCTATTTTTGGTGATTCAAAAATTGTGATAAAGAGAACAAAGAGGATTATTATTATTTTCTCACATGGAAAAGAGTTATAAAAAAATTATGATCCTTCTAAACCTTTAGAAAAATCACACATGATGCCTAAAAGTGAAGACTTAGGGTACCAAATATCTCTATTGAAGAAACAATTTAATGAAATGGGTGATATTGTGTTGAAAAAGGTTGATTTGGCACATTTGCAAGAATTACTTAAAAGGTAAATGGATCAAAATATGGAAAAATTACAAAATTCCATGGATGAAAAGATGGAACAATTACAACATTCCAGGGATCAAAAGATGGATGAAAAGATGGAACTATTACAAAATTACATGGTATCCATACTCTTACATACCCTAGATGAGAGGTTCCTTAAAAGTGATATTGAGAAGAAGGGAAATTATGAAAATAGAGAGAAAAAAATGTTGAACCCTAGACACATATGGAGAATATTTTAACAAATGTGGAGAACATAAATATTGAATCTCATAATCATGATTAATATTTGCATCATCAAGGGTTCAACTCAACACCAATGAACTAATTAATTCCAAATATTTATATGAGAAAATTTGATGGTAAAGATCCTATAACATGGATATTTCATATAAACAATTATTTGATTTACACCAAGTGCCAACTTTACAAAAGGTAACTCTTACATCCTTATATTTAGAACCTAATCAATTTGTTTGGTACTGATGGCTTTGTGAATGAAAAATGATTATATTGTCTCTTGGTTCATTTTTATGGATGAATTGATAGAAAATTACGAGGATATTAAGATAAACACATTCTTTAGTCATTTGATAAATCTATAGAAAATAGGTTCAATTATAAAGCACCTTCAACAATTTTGAAAGCTAAGTCTTAGGGTAAAGAGCATTCCAAAGGATAATTTGTTAGTTCTCTTTAGGGAAGATTTAAAGGAGATAATTCAACATGAGGTGTATCTATTTGAACCTAAATCCATGGAGCATATTTTTAGTGTGGAAAGGAAAGTGGAAAGTAAAAATATTCCTACTAGAAGGATGGACACTAACAACTATAGAGAGAACCGTGCTCCCTCTCATAACCTCACTCAACCTACACGTTTGACACCTTATGAAATGGATGAAAGAAGAGCAAAGTAACTATGTTTAAATTATGATAACAAGTATAGTAAGGGGAATAAATGTGGTGAGAATAAATTATTGTGCATATATTGTGAAGAGGAAGAATATGAGGAACTGTAACCATATTTAGTGTTCCTTGACCCTTAGAATTTGAAACACAACTAGGTGTATAGAGAATATAATAACAAATTAACCATAAGCAATAAACAATAAGATAAAATATATAAAGAAACCATTTTATATTGATAATGAAAAGAAGAATGCAATGTTCGCTTGCCTCTTAAGTTGGGCCAGCCCTCCACTAAGAAAATTGCCTAATACACAACACAAGAAAAACATTTCATAGTATAGAGAATATAATAACAAACTAACCAGAAACAATAAACAATAACATAAAATATATAAAGAAACCATTTTATATTGATAATGAAAAGAAGAATGCAATGTTCGCTTGCCTCTTAAGTTGGGCCAACCTTCCACTAAGAAAATTTCCTAATACACAAAACAAGAAAAACATTTCATAGTCTCCTATCTCTATAAATAGATTTTACATAGAAAGATCCTTACCTACTTGTGGTCTTGTCACTAATGGATACCAACTACCTAATCAGCCTTAAAATAATTCTTGCCAAAATTTGCTAGTGAAGGTAGGGTCTCGATTCAAGATAATGGAAGTGAGCATGCCATGTAATTTAAAAATATGATCAAGAAATACGTGGGCAACTAAAAAAGGGGTAAATGGATGTGGTAGGGAACATAAATGAGAATATTTGGAAATATGATTGACTACCACCATGATCATATATTTGTTTCCCACCCTTGGAAGTCCCACTATGAAATCTGTAGTGATGTCAAACCATATGCATGTTGGGATTATTAGTCATTTTATTGCCCCTAGTTTCTTTAGTGTCTCCCCTTTGTTTCATTGGTAGGTGTCACATGTGTCCATAAAATACTATATGTTAGATTTCATCCCCTCCCAAAAGAATGAGTTTTTATTTCACTCATATGTTTTATGAAATCTAGAGTGACCCACGGTAGGTGATGAATGGAATTCCCTCTAAGGTTATTTGTTTTAAGGAAGAATTATTTACTAGAGAAATGTGTCCTTTATATTTTAATGTATCTAGTTGCCATGTATACCCCTTAGGAGGGTTGGGATCTTCCTGAAGCCTATGTATGATTTGAATTATAATATCATTTTCCAACCATTGTTGATGGAATTCCTCAATCCAACTTGGAATGGGTAAAGATAAGGTGAAAAGGGATCCATCCTCCTCAAATAGTTGGGATAAGGCATCAAATACCACATTTTATTTACCTTTATTATAGATAGTTTCATATTTATATCTTAGTAGCTTTGTGGCCCAATTATGTTGTTCTAGTTCAACTTTGAAATAGTTCTCTTCTTACAATCCTTTCTGAAGTTTCTCTAGGGACAAAATCCTTTTCTAAGAGATCGATATTCCTATTTATAATTCAAACTAGAAAATTAAAATATTATAAAGAAAAAATATGAAAGTTAAAATTCCTGCATGTCTTTATTACTTCGGTGATCTAGGAGACTCAACTACTGCATGTTCAACATCATAACCATGTGATTTAAGAGACTCAACCGTTTCATGTTTAGAATCATAAATACCCCATTGTTTGAATACTTCATCACACAACTATTGATGTGGGAAAATGTGTTGATCCATTGGTAAACTTAAAATTTCTTTTTCATGATTGAATCACTAAACATATTTTCCTGTTTTTGGAATCATAGACTCCGGTTTAGTAAACATACTGGTTTACTCAACCAATAAATTATATACACATTAATTTTCTATCGATGTAATCCATTTTACCTCAGCTTCTTGTCCTTTCCATCTGTTTATAATATGATACCACTTCATCAATTGGATGAAACTCTACAAGTTGGTCGAAACTAGGTAACTTTCTGTCAGCCATGGTCTTATTTACAAACTAACACAATTCCAAACATGTTGTCCATTCCTCATTCACTTGATCCTTCAACACTATATCCAATTCCCTCCAATAATACATTGATGTCTGTATTTGGGAAATTCCTTCTTTTGCTAATATCGTGATATCATGATCTTCTTCTCTGTGATCCTTCTGAATTTCTTTAATATATTCAATTTGGTCTT
The DNA here is from genome assembly GCA_032191745.1 of Picea mariana. Taxonomy (NCBI): domain Eukaryota; kingdom Viridiplantae; phylum Streptophyta; class Pinopsida; order Pinales; family Pinaceae; genus Picea; species Picea mariana. The sequence continues at coordinate 35,763 of JASDQU010208287.1, read as the reverse complement.
TCTTTTTGGATTGTCTCTCATGCCATTTCACGATCTCTTTATGTATTATTGATAGATTCATAGTATCTTCTTGAAGCTCTATTTTTGCGATGAAACTCATTCTTAACTACTCATGTTTCATATATTCTTCAAGGATATCTTCTAAAAACTTGGTTACAACATCAAGAGATCCATTGTAGTAACTTACCTGATTACTTAATAATTCTAACTCCTTTCTCATTTTCTCTAACTCACTCTCATAATATTTAGCCTTGTCAATGGGAGCATAATAAATCTCCACCCCAACAAATAAGAGTTCACTAAGCTTTGGTCTCTTAGTGTCCAACAAAGGCTCTTTTGTAGTGCATATTATAGAATTGTCGATATATGTTATTTTCCTCTTTTGTGTTCTCTCGATGATGGCTTGCCTCTTGTGTTTGAAAGAAATGGATTCCAAATAAGAAATTTCCTCCATAGGTCTAGGGGTTTTTCTATCACCCCATTACAAAATATTTTCTAGGTTGTCAGGAGTGTGAAACTACTCCACCTCAAGTTCTTTCCCGCTGTCAATTTTTTTGACTCTCTTTCAATTTCTAGGGCCGATTAGAAATCTCATGGGAAATATTTTCAATCATGTCATATGTCCCAAACGCATTTCCCTAATGATTATCCTCAACCCCCTTATCATCTTCATGTTTACTATTTGACTCAAAACCATCTTTTTTATCCTTGGTTACGTCAATTACTTCTTTAGGTATGCCTATGGGTTGCTACTCTAAATGATCACCTTGTTCTTGTTGTGAAGAAGCTTGTTATTTTGCATCTAACCCTTGTTGCAACTTCTCTTCCTCTTCCTCTCTCTTATTCCTATTATCCTCCTCTTCTTCTTTCTCTAACGTTTCCTTTTCTTTCCACTTTTGTAGGTCCCTTTTCCTTTGTTATGCTTCAACAAATTTTGTTTTGGTTTCTATTTCTTCATGAACAACCTATGCTTCTTTTTTTCTCTTAATCCCTTGCTCTTGCTACCTTTGGGATTCCTATTCTTGATATAATCTCAAATGTTCATCTTGAATAGATTTTAACCCTAACTCCACTTTCAATCTGATTTCTTCTAATATCCTAGCTTCTTGAGCCTCTCTATGATCTCTCTCATATCTAATCCTCTCTATATCTCAAGCGTATGTTCATCAATGGATAGAGTTTTAAAAATTGTCACATGAGGATTCTTCTTTCTTTCTAATACTTCATCCCAATCATGAGCATCTTGAAAAAATAACCCGTATTCCCATTTTTCATGACTATAGGGCCAGGATGAAAACAATAAATCACAGTGTTTTGCAACTAACCCCTTTGGATTATTCCTTCTAAATTGTCCCAATGGGAATTAGTATTCTAGGTGACTGGTTGCTTCTTTCCTGCAGGTTATAGATCCTTGATGAAATAGTATCCGAGTCTAAAACCATAAGGTATAAAAGTATTTTTCTTCACCTCTTTTAGTAATGAAGGATTAAAACCTTGAAATATTGTTTGATACACTATATCCACCATAAAAGCTCACCATGGTACATATTTTGGTAAAATATGAGGTGCTATAGTTGCACCAAAAATCATTATGTAAGTGAGATACTCTTGTATGTACCAATTAATGATACAACTTATAAACTTCCTTGCATGACAAGTCAACAATATGGGACACTATTCTTGGAAAATGATGAAATATAATCATGCTAATAAATGTTCATTGATTTCTATATATCTCTTCTTGTACGTATTCTCCCTCAAAGCCTAAAAGTACACATGAATCAGGGATTCTGAACTATGCCAACTGAGATTGAGTCTTGGAAATGAATTTGTGGCACAAACAACATATAAAAAATAGGAGGCTATATAAAAGGAAGCAACTATACCATGTGTCTCTTTTTCCTTATGAACCCATTCAATCATAATACGAAACTTATTAGATAAGTTGACTTACTAATAATTTTTTTGTTGTTGTTGTAGCCACTGTATATGCCAAAGGGAGCCATGCATATGAAAACCTTGAAAAATCCTTTTTTCCATATAAATTGAAAACAAAAAACATCAAGTACATATATGGTTCTCCCAAATTGGTAATAATATACCAAGCACTAGCTATGTTCACAAACTTCTTATCCTCCTTCCACCAGCTAGCTATAATCTTTCCAATATCATTTTTATCATAAAATTCAAGCAAAAAAGAAGTAACTAGTAACACTTTGGGATTTTGAAACTTGTAATATTTCTCCAAATGCAATGATAGGAAAGATCCTATACAATTTCCCTTTTTATTTATGGACATATTGTTATTCAGAATGGTGTGATCTATAATCCATTCAATGGCTTCAAAAGAAGGAAAACAAGACACCCTGGCTACCACATAATGCAAAAGGGATTCCCTAATGTTCAAGAAAACCTTATCACCTGCTTCTCTAACCATTGGATCACTATGGGGTACCATATATGGATATTATTGATTTTTTATTTTCAAGAATAGTTGATTCCTTCCTGGAAGAAGCACTTGAGTCTCAATAATTGTTTAAGTGTCCTTGAATATGGGTCATTGTGGAGGCTCTTTATTAATAAAGAATTGGATCATTGGGAGATATCCTCTACATGGTATTTAAATTGAGTAGGTTTTTTATAACTTTCCCCTATTTCTTTAGTCTTTCCTTTAGGAGAGTTAACATGAAACCTCCATAGAGTATTCCTCGGTGACATGTTTTCTACAAATTTTAACATGATAAAGAATGGAGTTGCAAATTTATTTAACCATATTTTAAATATAATAAGAATTAACCATGACATGTTTTCTGCAAATTTTAACATGATAAAGAATGCATTTTAAAATTTAATTAACCATATTTTAAATTTAATTAACCATGATTTTTTATTGTCATATTTCAATTCAACAATCATGAGATGTTGATGTTGGTGGTAGCATCAAACAGGTACTTCTGCATTGGCATGTGTCTAGCATGTGGAAGTCGTCGAAATCATTCTATCCTAGAGTTTACTTTAGTTAAAAGGAATTGATTAAAGAAAAAGTGTTAATTGAGTTATTTAAGGAAAGTGCTAAAAGTAATTAGCATGCAATCTAAGCATGTAAATATTAAGTGAGTGTGAGAAGTAATCTCGGTCGTAGATCACTTTGGAGATTAGATTTAGATTATAACTCATGATTACAAAACCAAGGCCAGGGTGAAGGAGGAAGGGACCTTTGGTGAGATGTTGAGATTAGGTACCTTGATGAGAGATTAAGGTTGGACCTAGCAAAGAAGGACTTTTTCTAGTGTGAAGAGTGTAGAAGAAAAAGAAGGAATTTTGCGTACTCATGAGTGAGGAGATATCAATGGTTGGCTGAAGATATTTCATCTAAGTGTTGATGTAGAGAGGGTTGGATCAGGAAGGAATGTGATTCAATATATCGGATAGGTGGAGAAGGAATTCCATCTAGAGATCATACAAGTCAAGGAGAAGAGAGAGAAGAGGCAATCGCAGGTGGGTTTCAACTGATAGACTCCACAGGAAAGGGTGCGTCGTATATAGGTTTTCGTACAATATTTCCATAGATGTAAGAAAGTTTCAGTGGATACAGTTGCGTATGTATGTGCCTTTGCCAAAGGAAAGATGCGTACACCTTGAAAAGCATGCTGGTACAAGGCCGTATAGTAGCATAGGAATTTCCAGGTTTGTCTGCAGTGTATATTCTCTCAGTGGGCCATTTTCCCTATTACGAGGGCCCTAATTTGACCATGATAAAATAATATTAGGAATGGTTTTCCCTCCAAGGTTTTTCCATAGGTTTAAGACCCAAAAATATTGGTGTCTTGTGTGCGATATTTTTGGTTTCCTAGTTTATGCTCCCGCTGCATGGTTAGTTGATTAATCATCTATGCTTTTAGTAGATAAAGTGATTTTATTTTGAGCTAACTTCTAGGTGAAGGGTTGAAGTGGTAAAATCAACATGGTGTTAGAGTGTGATCTCTGAAGGGAGGAAACTAAGAGAAGATATATCAAGAATTACAATAAGATCTTGATAGATCTATAACTAGGAGGCAGAAATCAAAGGAGAAATTTTATGGAAACAATAGTACTGAGGCAGAACATGGGTTTTTGTAGGTGTATGCAGGTGTACTTGTGTCAAAGTGGTGAAAATTGTGTACATATGCAGGTTGCAGTGGTGAAATTTGTGTACATATGCAAGCTATAGTGGTAACGGTCGTGTATATGGCCGTACATGACAATATAGGGGAAGCTTCAACAGAAGGTTATCAAATCATATCTTGGATATGGAAAATGGATTGCAATTAGAGGATAGTTTGTAAGGGTTTTACAACTACAGTCCTTGGAAGTAGAGGATCATGTTTGTTTTGATGGAGAACGAGATTTGGGAATTTTCTAATACTCAGATAACTCCACCAACAAATGCGCAACACTGGTCATCCATAATCACAAGGATGTGAAATACAAACACATAATTCTAGATAGAGTGAAGGATCACTTGATCCCTCATGTATCAAGAAAGAATACTTCCAGGGACATGTGGGAGGCTTTTAAAAGTTTATTTTAGAGCAAGAATGAGAATCAAAATATGGTTCTAAGAGAGAAGATCAAAGACACAAAGATGATAGGATCAAATATGGTGACAAGTTATCTCACCTGGATCCGAAAATTTCGAGATGAACTAGATGTAGTTGGGGAGAAAATGACTAATTCATATTTGGTGAGGACAACTCTCAAGGGATTCAAAAAGGAGTGGAAATTATTCATCAAAGGAATTGTGGCATGAGAAACACTCCTTGATTGGTCAAGGTTGTGGGATGACTTCGTTCTAGACGAAATTCAAGATGACGATATGAATGGAGGTTGGCACAAGAATGATGAGAATATTTCTCTTACCAGCCAAGAAAGGAAGCATAAGTTCGAGAAGTTTTCCAGTAAATATTCTACCTCTCAAGACGACATGAAGAAGGACATGAGAAAATTGAAGTGCTTTGCATGTCACAAGTTTGGGAGTTATGCAGGTAAATGTTTGCATAGGAAAAAGATTGTGAATGAAATACAATCAGAGGTAGTTGCGTCGAAAAATACTATTGGATGATTTTTGCAAGAAGTTTGAACAAACATGGTCCTTAATTATTTCCCAGACTTCCATGAGAACCATATTAGCTAGTGCGTGACTAATAGATAGTGGAGCCACATGCCATATGATAGGAGCACGATATGTGTTTGAGAACTTCACAGAGTTTGAATATAAGATTCATGTGGAACTTGGTATGGGGACCAAGCATGCAATGAAGGGATATGGAATAGTGCCATTCCGGATGGATTCAGGAGGCACATTGAGAGTGACGAATATGCTATGGGTGCCAGAACTCAAGAGGAGTGTGCTATCAGTCTCAATATTTGATAAGAAGGGATTTGACGTAGCGTTCTGGGATGAAAAGGCATTGATCAATACCAAAGGATCTAGATTAGACATAGCAATTGTTCTAGGATTTAGAGAGAGAAAATTGTATAGGATAAAGGACAACCTATGAGATTAGTGGCTAATAGAAGAGTGATAGAGAACAAGGAGTAAGTAGCTCCGAAGGTTGATAAGATTAGAGAGAGTCAACCTTCAGGTTCAAGT
>JASDQU010208287.1:2375-13642 GCA_032191745.1 Picea mariana | reverse complement strand
CCCTTATTTTCCTGTGGCTTGGAATGGTTGTCTTGAGGTTGAATTTTCCGTGAGTTAGGGTTTCCCTTACCATACTTTGGTTCTTGCAGATTTGCAGACCCAAATTTCCTCTTGTTCTGCTATTTAAATTTCTACTTTATTTTCACAACACATCTATAAGTGGCTCCCAGTATGAGATGTATATAGACTTCATTTCGGTTTGGATGCACCTATGTAGAGCCTCATGGTATTTCATAACCAGATGCCGCTCATAGTCTTTGATACCCAACTTGGTGTGAAAGATATGGAAGATATTTGTGAATTTCTACACTATTTGGTCCAACTTTTGATGCAATGTGGTCCATATCATGTACTGGTCATCATAGTTTCCCACGGGGTAATATTTCTCCTTGACCGCATCCATAAAAAAATCCCAAGTGGGCTCGAACCCAAATATTCCATACTCCTTTGTGGATTTTTCCCCCCAATAATTTTCCCACTAATGTTTGACATGGGGGAGAGCCTTAAGGAGCACAAAGGTGTTATTTTCTCTGTAAAAAAAATTGTGAATAGAGAAATAACCTTCTAGCAAATTTAACCATTTTTCCAAAGCATCCACATCGATCTGAACTTAAAATATGAGAATATCAAAATTAACTTGTACCTTGAATGGAGTAGCCTCTCCAAAGTGATTTCTTGATGAAGACATGCTTGTTATTGTCGACAATCGTTGAAGGATTTGGGAAAATTTCTCTAACATCGCGTTCCTCAGTTGCGCGAGGAATTCCGCGAGAAACAAATTGATGGGATATTCTACTCATGTGTATCTCTTTTCTTCTGCCATGGGAGGCCGATTGGGCTGGTGAGAGTGGTTTTCCTCAAGGGAAACTAGCTTGAGACCCAACTCTCTATACTTTGACCTCTTCAGGGATATGGACTAAGAAATGTCAAGGAGTAGCCTGATATGATACCACTGATCCAGATTATTTTGAGAACGAAATGAAATTGGAGATATAACAATTAGATATACAAAGATATTTCAATAAGCACAAAGATACAATAATGCATGATTTTTATTAATGAGAGAACTGTACAAAAATTGTAAAATTACAGAGTGAATGACTCGCTAGAATGGTGGCAACTTATCTATGAGAAGAGATGTGATGGATATGCTCATTCACAAGAAGATGATGATGTTTAAAATGAATCTCTAGAGGCCTTTTTAACATGAATAAAATACAAAACCATAACCCTAGAAGATGAAACGCCAAAATTCACATGGGCCATGATGGGGTAGGTTGGCACATCTACTTCCCAATGGCGTAAATTTTGAATACGATCTATGTTTTGGGCGCACAATAGATCCTTTGAAAGGTATATCTGAGGAATACAAATTTTTCCATCACACTCTAGATAAATCCTATAGTGTGGCTCTGGCAGGCCCAAATTTGTTTGTTTAGGGCCTCAAAACGACCCCCAAAAGTTTAGTACCTGAAAAGCTGCAGAAAAACTGCTAAGGTGAAACCCCTATTTTGAGCTAGTGGAATAGGTGGGTGGCCACCAATTTCCGCCTGGATCACAATTATCCTCTTCCTTCCTTATATCCTACTTGAATTCCTTGCTGGAAGGTTAATATAAATGGAATCGTCTGAGTTTCCTTCAGTTCCCAAGGCCCTTTTGATTGTGTTCGACAACTTCCTAGTAAGATGTTCATTATCCAAAATGTCAAAAAATAGCTATAACCACAAATCGAAAACCTTCTATGACTTACCCGGGGGCTCCATCTGAGTAAGTGATTCTCCAATGACTCTTGGTTGGTGAGGATTTGTCTTTGAAGTTGGTTTTTCAACCTCAAGCATTGCATAACTAGATAGTTGTTTGAACATTTAAATTGTGTCTTTGAAAAATCCCTTCTTCCTTACATGATCATATTTGGCATTCTCAGGTATTTTCATTTCGATTTTGATATGATGAGGATTTTCAATATCAACACCATTCTTTGTTCCTCCTCTAGTGACAATGTTAATATTGGGATCTTTTCCCTTAGTTACATATCTGGGTTTAGAATTTATCAGATTGGCCTATCTTTGTCTTGCACGATATTCCCACTTGGAAATCATATTTGAAAAATCATCGGTGGAGTGGCCATTATTTCTGTAGTGGGCACACCATGGTCTTATTGGGAGTGGAAAATACCTTTCTAGATGATTTTTCTCATCACAGTTGTAGAAGCATCCTAGTCCCCTTCTGCCAGTCTGTCCTCTTCTGAAATGTTTTCCACCTAGACGACCTCTGCCAAAACCTTGAGTAGTTTTGTTGACTCTGAATGCAGAACGATCTAAGTTTTTAGTGAGATCATCCAAATATCTACATTAGTTGGTAGTATGAGTAGGGGACCCACAAACTTCATAATATATTGTATTCGAAATAGGGGTGTACTTTTGTAGAATAGGGGAGTTCCTCGGAGAGTGTCTATTACTTCTACAGATCTCATAATACTCATTGTTCTGTCCTCCTTGATGATTCAAGAAAGCATGGAATTCAATAGGGCCATGAAGTGGTTCTATAGTGGTAACTTTCACAAATCCTCCTGATGGTTCTACTAGTGGAGCCACCATCGAGCGAGTAGGGGGCCTTGAACCCGTCAATCTTGGGAATTCAGTTATTGTATGACCTTCGGTATAAAAACCAATAAACCATACCTATGGTCGACCTTCTCGACGAAGGGTTTACTCCTTTATATTTTTAGTTAACATGGAGATATATCCTTGCCGTTGCAAAATATTATGATCTTCAGGTGGTCTCATCACTCGCAAGCTCCTAGGATAGCCTACCATAGCCTCAATCTTCATGGCTTGTTCCAATGCTTCCCCCAAAGTAGCTATTGTTTGTTGAGTCAATGGGATTCAAGTTAACGGTAATATCCCATGAATAAACCATTCTCCATGGTGATCCTCATGGATAGGGTTTTCTAATTTCTCTATCACATCCTTAAATATTTGGTTATATTCCCATGCAGACTCACTATCTCTTTTTTTTATCTCTCACAATTCGAAGAGAGAATGTTGCTTTGACCGAGGTAGTCAAAATTCCCATATAAACTTCTTCTTCACATGGGTTAGAGAGAAAGGATAGCCTTGATTATTCCCTAGCTCGATATATTTCATGTACCATTTTAGAGCTCTACCCCTCAAAGTAGTCAGAAACTCAACCAATTTTTTTGCGTCTAGAGTTTCGCGAGACCTCCGGATGGATTCACAAGGAAGCCAGTGTTTCTCGACGTCCTCATCCACTTTACCCAAAAAATATAGGTATGAAGTAAGAGATCCTGCATTTTGATGTGCCATTGATGGACTTAGAGATCCTATTAATATGAACCCCGAGTGTCCTGGTAGTGATTTAACTAAAACACTTGCCACACTTTTTCTACTACTACTACTTGAACTTGTTGGACTAGAAGGGTTAGAAATGATAGAAACTACAGAAAGATTGATTCTAGAGATTACCAAATTTTCAGATGGATTCGGTGGAATAGGTGACTCGGGGATGGGGCCTTTACTGACAGAGCAACGTTCTTTTATTTGGGGGGTCAAATTTTCTTGAAAGGTTCTATCTACCTTGCGATGAATTTCGACATTTTCTGGCATTATGGGTTCCGTATCTCCCACAACTCCCTCTAAGGTCTCGAATGAGTATTCTCCTTCAGTGGTGGCATATATATTTAATTATTAATTTATCTCTCCTAAGGTTCCATTCTCCTGTCCACCTCCTGCAAAATCTTCACCTCTATCACCAAATTTCTCCTTCAACCATCGATTGGCCAACCTTCCACGTCTCTACAACCCTCGCAATTTCTTTAATTATTTTCTTTGACTACTGTCACAATCAATATCCTTCCATGATTGATCAGGTCTCTTAATTACCTTTCTCATTTGATTCTTCCACCTCTTTTTTATCTTCCGAAACCCTCCTTAGATCTCATTCATTTTTTGCAGTCTTCTCATGTTGGCCCCCCATATCCAAAAACTCCTTCTTTATTGGCTCATGAACCTCCCACAAGTCACCTCTCCCTCAAGCATAGGGGTATCTTTTGTGTTTTTATTTCAACATTTTTTTTATTTTATTTCTCTATGATCCTATTATTTATAACAACTGGTATCAGAGCCAAAGGTAATTCGCAGCAAAAGAGGGTTCCTGGTTTGAGTGGGAGCAATGATAGAATATGGAAAGTTTAGGGTTGAGAAATTTAACGACCAAAACTACTATCTATGGAAGATACAAATGGAATATTATTTATATCAGAAGGATCTATTCCTACCATTGGGTGGAATAAAAAATAATCTGATGACCATGAAGGACGAATAATGGGAGTTTCTTGACAGAAAGGCACTAGGAAATATATGGTTGTTCCTAGAAACGTTGGTGGATTTCAATATTTCTAAAGAAAAAACAATGGAGGATTTGATGAAGGCACTGTATAGACTATATAAAAAACCCTCAGCCTCCAACAAGGTATTTCTAATGAAGTAATTATTTAATATGAAGATGTTAGAAGGTGGTTCTGTTGCAGATCATTTAAATGAATTTAATACAGTTACTAATCAACTAAGTTATGTAAAAGTGACCTTTGATGATGAGGTTAGGGCTCTTCTAATCTTGTTCTCATTGCTAGAAAGTTGGAACGACTTGGTCATGGATGTAGGTAAATCTGTCTTTGGTTCAAACACTCTGAAATTTGATGATGTTATTGGTGTTATCCTTAGCGAGGAAATGCGACGGAAAAACACAGGTCAGACATCAGGTAATGTGTTGACCGTGGAGAACAGGGGAATACAAAGGGAAAGAGGAAATATTCTAGGGAACTGTGGGAATTCTAGGAAGGGTAGATCCAAATCTAGACTGGGAAAGATATAGTGTTGGAATTTTAGGAAGAAAGGATAACTGAAGAAAGACTGCAGAGCTCCAAAGAAACAAAGGGATGGATAGTAGGAGAAAAATCAGGAAGCAAATGTAACAGGTGATTTGTTACAAGATGATTTGATTCTTTCTTTAGATAATACTACCATGTCTTGGGTAGTATATTCAGGGGCTTCATTTCACGCCACACTCTATAGGATATATTTTCAATATTATGTTCAAGGTGATTTTGGATAGGTTTATTTGGGTGATGATGAACCATGTCAAATTGTTGGAATGGGTAAGGTAAAAATAAAGAAAAATAATGGAAAGCATGGTTTAATGAAATAGGTGAGACATATACCAGATCTGAGAAGAAATCTAATTTCAACAGGGCAGTTGGAATGTGAAATTTTTATATCTATATTTAGAGATAAGGCGTGGAAGGTCACTAAAGGATCACTGGTAATGGAAAAATGAGAGAAGGTAGGTACATTGTATTTATGTAGTGTTAATCATAACTCTTATATCTCTTTAGCTTGTACATGAGTGGATACAACACTGTGGCATCATAGACTTCAACACTTGAGTGAGAAGGGGATGCAGATACTTCACAAAAGAAATTTGTTTCCAGATCTTAAAAAGGTTGATTTGGATTTATGTGAGCACTTTGTTTATGAAAAAAAGAGAGAGTCATATTTCTCAGAGTTGGAAACGAAAAGAAGAGTGAAAATTTGGAGCCTATGCATACAGATGTATGGGGAACAACTCAGGTATCATCTCTTGGTGTATCTCATTATTATGTTACTTTTATTGATGATGCAACTAGGAAAACTTGGGTTTATTGTATTCGACAAAAATATGATGTTTTTGATACTTTTAAGAAATGGAAAGCTTTGGTTGATAATGAGATTGGAAAAAGGTTGAAGTGTATCAAGTCAGAGAATGGAGGTGAATAATGTAGCAAGGAGTTTGATAATTACTGTTCATACCATGGGATTCATAGAGAGAAAATAGTTTCAGGAACACCACAAGAAACTGGTGTGTCAAAAAGGATGAATAGGACAATCATGGAACGTGCAAGGAGTATGAGATTTCATGTTGGGTTACCCTTATAGTTCTGGAAAGATGTCATAGATACTACTATTTAATTAATAAACATAGTAACTTCAAGATCTTTGGATGGTGGCATTTTATAAGAGGCATGGACAGGTAAAAAGGTAAACTATTCATTTTTGAAGACTTTCAGCTGTGAAGCATTTTTCCATATTGATAAAGAAAATAGAACAAATCGTGAAGAAAAATCCAAGAAGTGTAACTTTATTGGATACAGTGTTAATGATTTTGGTTCTCGCTTATGGTATTATGAAAATTACAAAATCATTAGGAGTAGAGATTTCATATTCAATGAGAATTTCATGTACAAATATCAGTTGCACCAAAAGAAACACGAAAAAAATAAAATAGAATACATAGTGTTTGATGAGATCACTGATAAAGAAACTCCAAACGTACCAGAAAATGAAAATTTACAACAACAAGAGAAATAGGTACCTCAAACTCCTACAAGTGTTCTTAGAATATCTACCAGGTTAAGTATACCCCCTGAACAATACTCTCCTTCATTGTATTATTTATTGGTTACTAATTCTGGTGAACCAGAAAGTTATGAAGAGGCAATGTAGGTAGACACTAAAAACAAGTGGGAGCAAGGCATGCAAGAGGAAATTGATTCCTTGGTAAATAACCAAACTTGGGACTTGGTTCAGTTTCCTATAGGAAAAGGAGAATTGGATAATAAATGGGTTTACAGGTTGAAGGAAGAAGATGGAGGAAAAAAGTGGTACAAGGCTAGACTTGTTGTAAAGGGGTTTGAACAGAAGAAAGGTATAGATTTTGATGAAATATTTTCTCCTGTTGTTAAAATGAATCCGATTAGGACTATTCTAATTCTTGTGGTAGTAGAATATTTTCATCTTGAATAGTTAGATGTAAAAACAAATTTTCTCCATGGGGTTTTGGATGAATAGATTTATATGTAGCAGCCACAGGGGTATGAGGTCAAAGCGAAGGAGAATTTGATATGTAGGTTGAAGAAGAGCTCTTATGGCATAAAGAAAGATCCAAGGAAGTGGTATTTGAAGTTTGACAAGTTTATGATAGAACAAGGTTATAGTAGATGCCATTTTGATCATTGTGTTTATTTTAAGAGGCTAGAAAATGGAAGCTATATTATCTTGTTATTGTATGTAGATGACATGCTTGTTGCAGGGCCTAACATGCAGGGTATAAATGTGCTCAAGAAGAATTTAGCTAATTCATTTTCAATGAAGGATTTGGGTGTTGCAAAGAAAATCCTTGGTATGAGAATAAAAAGAGACGATAAACATCAAAAATTGACATTGTCTCAGGGTGAGTACATAGAGAAAGTGTTGGATAGGTTTAGAATGTAGAATGCAAAACTAGTTAGTACACCTTTAGCCAACCATTTCAAATTAACAAAGGAAATGTGTCCCAAGACATAGGAGAATATAGAATACATGTCCAAGGTCCCTTATTCATCAACAATTGGCATCTTGATGTATGCGATGGTGTGCACAAGACCAGATATTTCACATGCAGTGGGAGTTGTGAGCATGTATATGAATAATCTAGGTAAAGAACATTGGGAGGGATTAAAATGGATTCTCAGGTATATGAGAGGTACTAGTACTCATGAATTATGTTTTGGAGGTTCAAACACTATTCTACAGAGATATGTTGATTCATATATGGAAAGTGATAAATATAGGAGGAGGAACACTACATGGTATGTTTTTACTATAGTTGGAACAACAATAAGTTAGATTTAGAACTACAAAAGGTTGTTTCACTTTCAACAACAAAATCATAGTATGTTGCTGCTACGTAGGATAGTAAAGAGATGATTTGGTTTCAGATTTTTATGGAGGAATTGGGAAAGAAACAAGAGAATAACAGGTTGTACTGTGACATATAGAGTGCCATTCATATTGCAAAGAAATACACCTTCCATTCTAATACTAAGCATATACAACTCATGTACCATTTCATACAGTCTGTTTTGGAAGATGGACTATTGAAGTTCGAAAAGATACATACTAGCTAGAATCCTGTAGACATGCTAAAAAAGGTAGTAAGTAGGGAGAGACTGAGTTCCTACTCAATTTGAGTTGGTCTTAAATCATGAACGTGAAAGTGAGAAATTTTCCAGTTCCAAGGTGGATCATAGTCCAGCAGGTACAACAGTACTTGAGTTTTTTTTATCAGTCTCCAAGTGGGAGATTGTTGGTTGTGGAGCCTGATTATCTTCCTAATTCATATGCAGGTCAAAGAGACTGTAGGATACACAATCCTTGGCCCTGAATATTTTTTTTTACTCAATTCAAATATTTTAATTTCGTAGTCAATATGGACCATTCATTATAAGGTTGCAGACCTGATTATAGAAGTTATGTTAGGGTTTTTTTCCCTAGAAGGAAACCCTCTTTTATGAGGAATTGTATTGCGACTGTGTGGGTAGTAGAGTGAATATTGTATTCTGAGAGAGGATACTATGAGATAAACAAGAGGAAGTTACAACATATGTGTTGTAGGTTGTATCCCTTCATTTACTGGATAATAATAAAGGAAGGACTTGGAATTTTCTCCGGTGGATGTAGCCCACATTAGGTGAACCACATATTGTATTGTATTGTATTGTGTATATTCTGTGTTTTATTTATGAATTTGTTTTATTTTATTGCTCTATGATCTTGTTTTTTCTAACACTAGGGTATTATGCACCCACAATTTTACAGCACGAGAGATTTGATGATCTAATAGGTAAAGATTTGTTAAATGCTCAACAATCCAATTATATCTTCTCTTGAATTGATCTTTATATTTTGGTGTTTCCTGTGGCTTCTCTATCCACTGAAATACCTCTTGAAGGAATCAAATCCAAAATATCTCGTACTGGTCACTCGCAGGTTTCGAATAAAAGATAACGCTCTTCACAACCCTCCATATTTTGTGTCGTAACTCGACTTCTTGATGTATAAAATCATCGCACCTTGTTTCCCACCAATTCTCAACATCAAATTTGAATATCCCATGAGGAATCCTATAAAGAATCACTTTAAATATTGGGTCCTGGAAACAGAACCATTTTTGGCACAAAATAGAGACCAGGGTTCTCAAAGGTTATCAACAAAGGGTACCACTATAGTCTAGGAGCGCTGACATATTCAACCTTTTGTAAGGGAAGGAGGTCTCACTCGAAGCACATCTAAGATGTGTCAAGTGATTTGAGTCAAAGGGAATGAATCATCGAGTTTGGCATTACCATATTCATATTCATACATCAATACACAAAATAACATTCATAGATAGTGATTAAATGCAAAATATACATGACAAAAGAAATTGCGCAACAAGGAAACTACGGATTCATACATAATATAACAAAATATTAGGGCCCGAATAATCTCTTATATTAGAGGCATCTCAAAACTAGTTATACATAGAGTGCATCTCCCAAACAATCACTTATACAACATAATATATTCCCATATACCCATTATAGACTCTAAGATTATGCACAATCATAGTAACAACAAGAACCTTTTACAATAGCTCTAGAGACTGACCCAATTACAATGGCGATGATAATAATCCAGTAATAACCCATAGTAACAGTGATAACAATAACCCTTTCCCCATTACATAGCTTCATACTTATAATTTTCCCTTGGGTGCTCCTTGGATTCTTGATTCTGCTGTCTTTTCCGGATTTTCTTCTTGATTCTGCTGTCTTTCCTTACATGTGCTTGATGCCTTTTTCTTGCTACACCACTTTACAGTTGGCCCATGATGTTGTTGGATGTTTTCACTCTTGGCACCATTTTAGTTAGCTTTCTACTTGTCTAACTATTTCTTTCCACTTCAACTCTTTCACTGAGCTGTTGCACTTTCCGCAAAAATTTAGCATTTCTGCAAAACGAACACTTCTCAAAATGGAGGATCCAACAAGATCTCACTGGTTGGGTGAAGATATTTCAACCAAGTGTTGATGCAGATAGGGTTGGATCATGAAGGACTGTGATTCACGATATCAGATATGTGGAGAAGGACTTCCATCTAGAGATCATACATGTCAAGGAGAAGAGAGAGCAGAGGCATTTGAAGGTGTGTTTCAATTGACAGACACCACATGAAAGGGGTGTTATGTATGGAGGTTTCTACACAATATTTCCATACATGTACATGGGTTTCATTGGAGACAATCATGTATGTAAATGGGTTTGCTGAAGGAAAGGTGCATACACCTCGAAAATCTTGTTGGTACAGGGTCGTACAGAGCACAACCATTTCTAGGTTTGTCTGTAGTGTATACTCTCTTAGTGGGCCATTTTTCCTATTACCAGAGCCCTAATTTGATCATAATAAAAACATCTTAGGATTGGTTTCCCCTCCGATGTTTTTCTAGGGGTTTATACTCGAAAATATTGGTGTCTTGTGAGTGATATTTTTGGTTTCCTAGTTTATGCTTATGCTGCATGTTTAGGTGATTACTCAGTTGTGATTTTAGTAGATAAAGTAATTTTATTTTGAGATAACTACCAGGTGTTGGGTTGAAGTGATAAAATCAACATGAGAGACATCCCAAATTCAAAAATCTCATCGTATAATTATAGTTCACCGATTGGATCATAGTGAAACTTCCACTTACAATTCCCAACACTCCCAAAGGTTTCCTTGGCTCTCAAGATATAATGCTCATCCAACGAGAACAATCAATCAGATTTCAAGCTTTACAAGACTCATCTCTTAATCATGCTTCGAATGGTCAATTCCATCAATATGATTTTAAATTTAAACTAATGGATCCAATCCCTATGAAATAATGACCCAATCTAATGAAATAATGTCTAAATGGAGAGGACAACTACCAAATCCACACAATGATTATCAATGGATCTTATTCTTAGCAACCATGTGAAATGATTTTGGCAGATTGGAATTTTGTGTATCGACATGTTTAGAATTTGTCCCTTTTATTTATTTTGGTAGATTATATTTATGTTTTTGGTGCGTTAATAATTTGTTTATTTTCTAGTTTTGGTGAAATATTAATCCCCTTTTCCGTGCTTGAAAAAGGTGTGTTTCGATACCCTTGACAACTCTTTTTGGTGGAATTTAAACTTTGTTTCGTTCAATTTTGAAACCTTTCTTTTGATGCTCCTTTTTGGACTTTGTTCTTGGTACATTTGAAAATTTTCCTTTTCCTATTTTTGGTGAATGTCAAAATTTGTTGTTCATGAAAGCTTTGAGTTCACCAAAACTATTAATTTAGCTCAAAATTTGGTCTTGGAACTTATAGTTTTTTTTTT